>JAHBCN010008726.1:0-37637 GCA_019359885.1 Listronotus oregonensis | reverse complement strand
TCTACAGTAGATTTGGGAGGTCCTGAATCGGAAATAGAGGACCTGTCACCCTGTCAGCTGTGGCCAGCTCGGTCACCTGACTTAATACCGCTGAATTTTTACTTGTGGCGATATTTAAAGGGAGAAGTTTACACCGAAGAGCCACGAGAATTTATAAAACAAAGTTACACGTGATTGTGCCTATTTTGGAAGAAGTAGAAAAAGAGTCTTTTTAAAATACACATATACGGCGTTCCATTTAAAAAACCTTATTTGACAATGAAAACTCTGTTTTTGAGAATCCTTGTATATTTGCCAACATTGTTAATTGGTTAGTAGAGGGTTGCTACCCTTCAGCCAGACCTTGACCTACTCGAAATTGTTCACCAGCTCTCGAACTAGTAGGAGAGCTAATGAACAATTTTAAGTGGATTCTTGGGGCACTTTGAATTTTTGTGTAATTGTTCTTGAAGGATCCCTAAACATAAAAGTCAAGGTTTGGCTAAAGGGTAGCAGTAAATTAAGGTTTGGTAGAGAGCCGCTACCCTGCAGCTAGACGTTGACTTTTATGTTAAATGATCCTGCAAGGACAATTACACACATTTTTAAAGTGCTTCAGGAACCTACTCCAACTAGTTTACCTGCTACTATTAATGTTTCTAGTGCGTAAATTGGCGATTGCACTGCCATGCCAAGATAACAAACTTTTATTACCTTCAACACAAAAAAAACAATGTTTTTGTGGTTCTTACTTGTAATTTTCTCAGTAAAATCCTACCCAACCTTTTTATCCAAATAACTATTTTTTTAACTTTTGTGACAATTGTGTTTTATAGAGCTTTATTGCAGATTTTGTACAGTGCTTAGTTATCAATCGTCCTACTCTGCACATATTAGGTCGATTTTCATTAAAGTTTACACTATTTTACACTTTTTCTACCTACGTTGTCCTAGAATACACCTTCCATAAGAGCGTTTACGTAAATAAAGTGTACAATAGCGTACACTATTTCTGAATAACAAACAGACCTATTTTATTAATTAAATGTATTTCGTATCATTTCTTTCATTAACAAACATCGATATTTAAAATTATTGTATTAGCTGTAACCTATGCTAATAAATAAGGAAAAAGGCAAAAACGAATTTTGGGGTAAATAAATGTAACAAATGTTTTTACAATACATATTTCATCCCCTAAAATTTACTGTGGTCTTTACCCCATATACTAGAACTCCATCTTTGAAATAATTAAATCAAAAAAGGGATATAAAAATTGGATAAAATCAGACAAACAAAATGATATTTGACTTATACAGAGTGCTGGTTAGCTGTTGTTCCGTTGTTATAAATATGCTTGAAGTTTTATAAAAAAAAATATATATATTTACCAATATACCTTAAAAAAACAAAACTATAAATGTATATTTTTTTCAAATATTTAAAAATAAGAATATTTAAAAGAAAAGTGACATTGATTACTAATATAAGGATACCAAAACTATCACAAACCCTAACATTTATTGAGGTCTAGTATATTTAAAAATTTTAACTATAAAATTTTATTTTTCTTTGTTGTTATTACAGTTTAAGATATCTTGCCCAATTTTATCACTAAAATATATATTACAATAGAAAATTTCCATCCAAAAAAAAAAAATGTTTATAAACCTACCTTTTTGAAAATTTAAATCCTAAACCCTTTAAATATCACCCAACTTTCTAAAGTTTTAGGTACACCTAAAGGTCCTACACAAACAACATAGAGTTTCTAAAAAGCAGAATAAAGTCAACAATTTAGCCAAAAGCGAACTCTATAAGCTTAAAGGATATTTTGCGCTCCGGAAGCGTCGCGACGTCTACCGTGGCAGGATTCGGAATCCGCAAAAAGCGTCTTCTTGCGTCCTTCTGCTGAGAGACGCCGTGAAGACTAAATCGCGCGCTCACCAGCAGGACTGACAACAACAAAAGCTCCGATAGTCGGTGGCAGTCGTAGGTGTTCGCAGAATTCGGAGGATGTAATTCGTTTTATGAGTGCACCTTGATTGCGATTGTCCTGCTGCAAGATTTGCTTGATTGCATGACATCGTTGTCGCTTGCAAGTTTAAACAAAATCTCCGTAACTTAGTTTAGCTGCTAGCAAAATTAAAATAGCTCAATTCGTAATGTTTAGCTTAATCTCATTAGAAAGGAAATGCAGAAGAGTTGGTACTGGCATATACAGGGTGTCCTAGAATATGTGGGCAATATTTCGGAATCTAATAGAAAACTTAAAAATATTATGACAAGTTTCCATAAACTTTTTCCTATGACCCTCCCCTACGGAGATAGAGGTACATAACGGACGCACTTTTGTTTAAATAACTTTTAAAATACTTATGGTGATTTAATTTTTTTTTTTAATATGATGGTTACTTGATAAGTCTTTTTGGAATGAACCCATTAAATCATATTTGGCTTATTGAGTTTGCCAGGGACGGACTAGCTCTGACACAATAATAGCAATGTTTTTTAAACCCTGTATGATAAAATCTTAACAATATTATTTTTAAATAGCTTTAACCTTAAACTAAAAAAAAGTATTCCTGATTGACATCAATAATAGTACAGGATCCCACTGCTCGATTTTGCAGGTATCTGTTTTTTTGATACAACCAATTTTAAATGAATGTTAAGGAAGTATGCAATGGATTAGGGATAGGTTGCCTATAAAAAATTAGCCGCAATTATCTGTAATTAATTTTGGTATGATTAATTCGCTGACATAACTTGTAACCATATGTTTTTTTAATGAATTTTACGACATTTGAAAGATAATAATGTCACAAATTGAAAAATAAATGGTTGCCAGCTCTCAGTCAGCCGCAGCGTTAGGGTTGCCAGCTGTAAACAGGTATATCAGTATTGATTGTTTACACTTATCTGTTTGTTTTTTAATTTTTAATACAAAATTAAAGTTTTTTATAAACTAATTACAAAAATCCATGGTTGCCAGTTGGAAAATGGCCGCAAACAGAGGTTGCCATAATTTCAATAAACGATTGTCGCTCCAGGTAAGTGCAAGCACCTGCAGAGTGGGATCTTAGACTATAAAATCAACTGTTTACGAGAAATAAATTATCATGGTTGGTAATTTTTTTTACATTATACAGGGTGTTTTCTAATTGTACGTCAATATTTGGGGAAGCAATTTTTGGGTCCATTTTAAAAAGAAAACTTTATATGAACGTGTGTCCTAAACGTCTTAATTAAGATACAGGGTGGTAAAATTTTCAAAAATAAATCATTTATTATTAATATCTATAATACCACTGTAAATATTTTAATGAAATTTGGCATAAATGTACTAAGTATGCGTATGTATGCGGTGTTGTTTTGACCAAGAGTGTTCGGCAACCTCGACGTTTCATCTCGTTCCGTATTTTTTTTTGGGGGACACAGGGATTGTCGAACACGCTTGGTCAAAACAACACCGCATACAATGGTCGGAAGCAAAAATCATTCATAAAGAAACCCACTGAAAAAAAAAGAAAATTTAAAGAAGCTCCAATAATTGTAAACAACAAAAATTTATTTAGCAAGCCTAGCATCGACATTCCGAATATCTGGCAGTCGTTGCTGAACCGTGAAAAATCAGTCTGGCTTTGGTGAACAAAGGATAATATATAAGTCGTAGCTTTTAAGAATAGTTTTTAGTTATCACTAGAAAACGGTTGAGATACAGGGTTTCCGTATAATTGCGCACCTTTTATAAATTTTTATTTTTATAGATAGAAAAAAAATAGTTTATATGAAAGTTCGCATTTTTCATAAAGATCTTCATGGTGTAAGATAAAAAAACAAATGATGATCGGAAATAACAAATCACTATTAACTTCGTTATTTTAAATGGATATGATTGAAAATTCAAATTCTGCTAATTCCTGTTTTCAAATATATATATAACTTATTTATGTTATAAACATTGAATTATTTAATTTAAAATCTGTTCTTATAAATTCATAGTTAGCCATGGATACAACCCAAAATTAACTTCTGTCAAATATTTATATTTTTTTTTGGTTTCCAAGACGAACCATGCTAACGCGACTTACTTTGCCAAACTTTGGGTTGTATCCATGGCTAACCATGGCTTATAAGAACAGATTTAAATTCAAATAACGCAACTCGTTTATCCCAAATAACTATAAGTTATATATATATTTAAAAAGAGGAAGATTAGCAGAATTTGAAATTTTCAATCATATACAGGGTGTTCCATTTAAAATAACGAAGTTGATAGTGATTTGTTAATTGCCCAATCATCATTTGTTTTTCTATCTTACACCATGAAAATCTTCATGAAAAATCCTGCAACTTTCGTATAAACTATTTTTCTATCTATAAAAATAAAGATTTTAAAGGGGTGGGAATTATACGGAAAACCCTGTACATCACTAACCGAAACGTTGTGTAACAATTAAAAATAAAGACACGGATTTTTGGATTTCCGGAGTTTTCGAACATGCTCGGGTCTATCGGGAATCAATAAATATTCAATACACATCATTCGAAAGCTTAGATTGTCCCCCTCTCGAAGGCACTCTTCTTTTTTTCCAAGTTTTTTTAGTTTTCCGGAAAATCAAGAAAATTCTTACCCCAATAAAAAATCTACATTTTTTTTCGAGCAAAAACTAACTTTGGCTTGAGTTTTTAAATATTCTAGAGAAACAGAAAAAATGGGAAAATTAACAAGATATTATAGCTACACGTTCGTTCTTTTATTTGAACTTTGAATCATGCAAAAATATGCATTTTTACGGAGTTAATTAAAAATTTGTCCGTCCGCTTGGAAGTGTAACTGCACTTTTTGCGACACTTAAGTTGTTCTTAAGCATTAACTGCCCCTTAAGTTTCAAATGTTTCTTGCACCAGCTGAAATTGGTCCTATGGTCCCTTAACTTTAAGTGTAGGATTTTCTGTACTTAATGATCCTTAAGTAATTTGAAGTTGACATTTAACAAATATTTTGTTTATTGTTCATTTATTTTTCGTTTGTTTGTAGTTTCAAATAATTAATTTGATAAAAATTATGAAAAACGAAGTTTTTAAACAATGGTGTTTTGGATTGTGATATTATAAATGCGATGTAAATTAGATTTCCAAGAAAAATGTAGAAACAGTGAATTTTTATTACTTATGGCAATTTTGAGATTTATTTATCTTTTTTATTATTTTGGACATTGTTCTGTTATTTTTAAAAAGAACTGTTTTGACGAGATGAATAATCTTACATTTTTCAAAGGTTCAAATTAACGAAACCAACAGTTCTCAGCTTACTTGAGCAAATTGAAGATAAGCTTTAGCTTAAACATGACAAGTTTGTATTAGCTTTTAAATTTTAAGTATTTACTTGTAAATTAGGAATATTTAATTTATATATATATATATATATATATATATATATATATATATATATATATATATATATATATATATATATATATAATATAATAAAATTAAAAGTTTTTTTTTTTTAATAATGTATTTGTGTTTATATTTCATATTGACAATAATTATTCCCTTTCCATGGCCGTAAAGAAAGGCGCCCTTGATCTTTTTCCCCATATTGTTATTAATTGTACAACAAAAAATCACAAACTAACTACTGATTTAGTATTATAATGTCTATAAAATGAAAAAAATAATAATAAGTTATAATTATTTACAAAGAATCAAGTCGGATTACTTCTATCATTTAAATGACACAAGTTAGAAAAGAAAGATCTAATATCAGTTGATTCTGATTATTCGCGTTGTAAAGGCCAACAATAAAAAGAAGAACGATGCAACGTTGCCATCTTTCTAAGTAGTCTTAGTTAAGTTGCAATAAAAATCTAACGGTGAAAGCGAAAACAATTTAAGTTACCCTTAATTTTAAGAGCTTCTTAATAAAGGTCCACTTAGGATACTTTTGGTGCAACTGAGCATTAGAGCCCCTTTGAGATGCGGGTAGGTGCAAACGCGGCGCATTTATGCCGATTATTGCAAAAACTATCAAATTTTGACAAAAGTGATGGGAATTATTTTTGCAGTTAATAAACTGCTCCTCATTTTTGTCTAAACACAAATTGGAAAAGTGTCATATTTCGGGAGACATCGGCCAAAATATTAAAAAACCTGATTTCCGCGCAATGAGGGCCATTTTCAGGCCCTTTGCGGACATTTTTTATCTATGATATTTTTAGAGGTTATTGTATATATTAATACTTGCAAATTAAAAAATGTGAGGCCCAACCTGATCTTCAGGTTCACACCTTCGTTTACTGTACTAAGTACTGTACTGTACTAAAATTATTAATCGGATTGTGATGATTTTTTTAACTGGCTTATATTTACTTCAACTCAGGGAATAGGGAAGATATCATCAAAATCGGTTTAGCAGTTTTTATGATAAGGACTAATACGGGTAAGTGTAACGGCATGCCTTATTGATACAAGCTACGGGTTGATGTTAAAGGGAAAACGTCTTTAAACATTGGTCAAGTTAGAGTGCATGTGAGAACATCATTAACAAAATTTTTTTTTTAAATATTTACAACAAAACTATCATTACTCGTAGGTATAAAAAAAAATATCGAATATAACTTAATCAAAATAAAAATGACGGCTGTACTAGCACTAACCTAAAAAAGTAAGGTTTTTGTTATTTAATTCAGTTTATGTATAAAAGCTATTATTTCATGTTTGAAATAACTTTTTTTGTCGATTTAATTTTTTTAAATACTCGACATATTTAAGGCTTTTGAGCACCAAAAATATTGTCCAAATCTAATGCCTTAAAGACACGATCATGCCAGTACTTATTCCTTAACTATTAGTCCGAGAGCTGGTGAACAATTTTGAGTAGGTTCTTGAGGAACATTAAAATGTGTGTAATTGTCCTTAAAGACTCCTAATATAAAGGTCAAGATCTGGCTGAGAAATAGCGGCCCCTACAAACCTTTGATTTTTTTAATTTAAAGGTTAGTAGGGGGCCACTACTAGCTAGACCTTGACTTTTATGTTTAAGGGTCTTTTAAGAACAATTACACAAATTTTTAAAGTGCCTCAAAACCATTAAAATTGTTCACCAGCTCTATATATTAGCGACCAAGCTTCACATAATAAAAGCTATTCAATCTTATGAGCGGTACTTTTGAAAATGGCCTTTAATAGCTTTAAAACATTATACTTATAGCTAAGTTATCTTTAAATAATATTAAAATTACTCTTCCTAGCCAAAATGAATTTCTCACCTTCTAATCTTTATAGTATGTATATATCGCGTATCAGACTGCTTATATTGTACCTATATATGACGTCTACTTGGCTTTATACCTCATATATCTTGTTTCCTGGAAATTGAAAAGAAAACAGGTTTATAAGAGAAATCAAAGCTCTTAATTTCTTTTGATAAGGTTGAAATATCAAATACAATATCTTTGATTTTTCATTTAAGACCATCGTTAAACCTTAAGAAAGAAACTTGTTTAGTTTTTGTAGGTGATATTTAAGAAATATTTTGTAATCTTACTATACTGAGGTATTTTGAATTAAGAAAAGATTAGAAGACTTTTTAAATAACATCTTCAATAAAAAATATAAAAAATTATTGCAGAGATGCATTATTCTTACGTTTTGAACAGGACAACTAACGGCATCTATACAGTGTCCTATTTTCGTGTGTTTTACGGTTTCTCACTTATGAGTAAAGTTACAAAGATGAGGTTTTGCGACACCGTGCTACTTTTTTAAAGTGGTTTTAAAAAAGTTGTATTTTCAGTTACCCTTGTATCTCAGGTATCTGATAACTTATCCAAAAGATAAAAACGGGCCCTTATAGAACTTTTTACGCAGAATACAGTGGCGTACTTGAAATTTTCTCGATTTACTTTCTTTGAGATATTAGCCAAAGTTGCACTTTTAAATGGAACACCCCGTATATTTTTTCGTCATATTATTTGCCACACTGAGAGCTTTCTAAAAATATAATATAGTCAAAACTTATTTTTATAAACAGCATGAAAACATGCAATTATTTACTTTTTAACATAGACGGCTTTGGTTTAAACCTTTTTTAAATCAACTGTAACGAAGAAACTAAGGGGGCTAGGACAAATCTGTTTGCGGCATCTTTCGTTTGACAAAAAAGTAGCACGGTGTCGCGAAAACCGCATCTTTTGTAACTTCACCATAAGCGAGAAACCCCGTAAAACACGAAAATAGGACACCCTGTACATATCCACTTTAATCTTTTTTGTTTTTCTGTCTTTAAAACATTTAAAAAAAAAAAAAATATATATATATATATATATATATATATATATATATATATATATATATATATATATATATATATATATATATATATATTATATATATAATTATATATAATATATATATATATTAATATACGGGGTGATTTATGAGGAAATGCAATACCAGGTACGTATTCAGGGCCCAAAAATAAACAAAAAATCTATAAAATATGAGTCCGCAAGGCGTTCGTTTTGAAATACAGGGTATTAAAGTTTTTCTTTGGAAAAAAAATTTGGAAAATTATAAAACCTAGCTAATGTTTTTTTTGAACATAAAGAACAATAATTTTATTGAAAATTAAAATACATTTTCTTAATTATACTTTTTTCCTTTTAAATTTTGTTATTAAAAATCAGATCGTCGTAATTTTTTGAAATCCAAATATCTCGAAAACGGTTGCTCATACCAATTTTTAACAGGTATAGCTTTTTGATGAAAAAATTTTTCAAAAAATTATTTAATTTACTTAAAAAGTAATTCAGGGCCGTACCAAAGTTGTGATTGCTAAAAATAGTAAAAAGGGGGGTAGGGGAAACTTACAACTAAACAGAAAACTAAAATTAGATTGAAGTACGTCATACCAAAAAAACCGGATACCATTTTTCTTTTTAATTAATTTTACATTATCACAGTTTTTATTTAAAAAATAAAAAAATTAACTAAAAACTTTTACATCCTGTATTTCGGAAACGAAGGCCTTGGGACCCATATTTGTATATACTTTTATGTTTTTATTTTGGTCCCGACTCGTACCTGAAGTATTGACATTTCCTCATAAAAACCCCAATATTAAACACACCTTACAAAAAATATTAATTTTTTTAAAATAAATTATGTCTAATTATGAAACTTACACATTTTATGCATAAAACCGGGAAACTTATTGAAAGTATTGATTTAAAAATAATTTTAAATTGCATTTCTATTCTTTTTAATAATTATTTACTTCTAATTGATAAAAATCATATATAAAATCGTTGTAGGAAAAAACATTTTGAATAAAATTTTATTTTTTTTTATTTAAAAGCACAACTTTTTATCTGATATTAATCTTTACCCATCTTCAGGTAAATATTAAATAAGTTAAATGAATAAAGATGGAGTATGGTTCGCTGATCACGCTTGAACTGCAGAACAATTAAATGAGATAGTCAGATACCAAATTACACGCGAGGGCGTATTGGTAGAACAAAAAATTTAAGAAAGCAGTATTTATCAGTAAAATTCAGAATGCTTAAGTAAACCACCCTTAGAAATATAAAATTTTGGGAAATCCTTCTCTAACCAAAGGTCATCAAAAGCCCCAGATTCAGATAACCCCTTTACGTGAAACGCAGCGCAATTAGTTTTGTAAAAATTTCACTTGTAGCCTTTATCTTAATATTTACCTGGGAAGGCTCGAAGGACTTACCAGCTAAAATGTTGTATTTAAAAAAGTAAAGGCAATGAAAGACCTAGACACATCTTTCATCCTTGTCTATGACCTTTTAAAGGGAGTTATTGTTCAGAATTTTACTAATTTAATTAAAAGCTATAACATGACTTACAAAACCCTTTCTACTTTCTAACCATTTGTTAATATCTAAAACGTATTTTTATTTTTAAAAGTAAAAAAAAAAGATATTTTTTATGTTAAATACCAATGATTATACAGGTTTACAAAAACAAAAGTCATGCCCCTTTCATCAGGGTTTATGTGGTCCTTAAGTATTTTGCCGCGCTGAACGCGAATCTGAGGTCCGTTCGGCCCCATCATGTCACAGTTTTTTTTAAAAAAGCGAACATAACCTCCCAAAAATTTATGATAAAAAAATGATATTCAGTTGGTGTAATTTTTTTTAACCTTAACTTTTTGCTATAATTTACTTTTTAAAGTGTGTCCAGCGTTAAACGACACTTCCTTTTGAGAGATTTGGGCCAAAAACCATAACCCCAAAATAACACATATCAAAAATACAGTATCCCTTTGCTAAAGTAAATATCCACTTTAAATGTTTTGATGAGGTTTTTGAAAAGTTTTCATTATTTAGTATTTCCCCACTCTGATGATGATTTTGGATGGATTTGGGCCGAGAAACAACTCAAAAATACATGTAATCATAAACTCAGTGTCCCTTTACTAAAAAATGAGTTCAGCAGCGACTACTTTGTTGGAACAGCACACTTTGAAGAGTTTCTAAAGGTTTTTTGTATCCCCCTCTGAAACCTTCCCGATAGATTTGGACCGAGAAACATTAACCTCAAAATACCATGATACATACCATACTTTCCGTAAGGCTTGGGGGGATTTGTTGATGTTTGTGAAAGTTTTTTTGGGAACAAAATAAAATACAAAAAAAAAGGAAAGGAATTGATCAAGAATTTTCGAAGCTATAGGGGTTTTATGAGCCTCAAGGTTCACTTTTTTGGGTTCCCATTTGGACAAATTCCCAAGAAATCTGGAAGATTACAGTGAGGAGCAGGGAAAAAGTTCCATCATAATATCAAAGAAATGGAAAGACGTTATCAAGGTTTTTGGGACATCAACATGTTGGCGGATTACTGCTGGAATCTAAAAGAGATACTACCGTGGGAAAGGTCTTGAGAAGGAATTTTAACGAGAGATGTAGGCCCCATAAGTGAGTGCGCCGAAAATGAATTTTAAGTTAGGGCAAAGTGAAAGGGACTCAATTTTCAATAAGCACAGTTTTTTTCACACGGGCTTTGAGGTTATGTTTTTGGCACTCTATCAACTGCCAAGGTGTTCGTGGAGGGAAACATACTTAGGGCACTCTAAACGCGCTTTTTGTCAAAAAAAAGAAAGAGACATCATTTATACCCACTGGATACCGTTTTATCGCTATCATGGGCTTTTTTAAGTTATGTTTTTGGCACTCTGTCAACTGCCAGGGTGTCCGTGGAAAGTAAACATATTTACGGACTCGAATTGGCCGATCAAAAAATATGAAAGTAACATTTTTTATACCACCTGAAAACGGGTTTTTTAAATATGGTCTTTTTAAGGTTATGTTTGTCCGCCAAATCCATCGGGGAAATACTCGAAGGGGGGGAAAATTTGGGAAAAAATTTAAAAAAATTTTTTAAAGTGTACAGTTCCAAAAAAACAGCTGAAATTACTTTTATAAAAGGAAACTGAGTTTATGATTTGTATTTTTGGTTATGTTTCTCGGTTCAGATCCATTAGGAGAGTATTATCGGAGGGGGGAAATATTGGAAACAATAAAAATTTTTTTAAAAATGTTCAATCCTTTTAAAAAAATTTAAAGTGTGCATCACTTTTAGCAAAGGCATACTTATTTTCGATATGTGGTATTTTTGGGATATTTTTTGGCCCAAATCGCCGAAGAAGGTCGTTTAACTGGAAAAACCTCGAGACACTTAGAAAGTGAATTCTAGCAAAAAAAGTTAAGGTTGAAAAAAATTACACCAACTTATATTTCTTATATTATGAATTTAAGGTTTTGTCCGCTGTTTTAAAAAACTGTGACGTGATGGAGCCAAACGGACCTCAGATTATGTTCTGCGCGGAAAAATACTTAAGGATCACATAGTTTTTTTGAAGGAGCATGACTTGGGTTTTTTTTTGTAAGTGCAATTTTACTGTTACTGAACCAGTTTAATTAGATCGTACTCAAAAAATTGCATTTTTTCCAAAGTCAGTAACCATGGTTTCAACCAAAAAAAATATATTTCGTTTTTTTAAAACCCCCGGTTAGTACCACGGTTACTTACTAGATTTTTTTAATTAAAAAATGGAGCGATTAGAGAAATAAACATTTTAGGATACACTAAAATTTTCGGGGTTAATATGATGATAAGGTTTCAAATATAGACAATTGTATCTTTATTTTTTAAAAAATTTAAAGTGATAAATTTTTTAGTGACCAAGGTGTGTTTGACAATGTAGCAAGGATTCTGACATGTTATATATTTTTATATACTAGTAAAAATCTGAGTATTTATTTTTTACCCGGGGAACTCCTTTTAAGAAAAATAGTTGTTCGCGAACTCAATTTTTGTTGATTTACACCAATATGGTTTATTAACCAAAGTTTGTATTTTCGGGTTTTTTCAAAAAGTTTTTTCTAAGCTGCTTTTTTATACTTTTAATGCCATCCAGATCCCAGATTTTTAAATAAAAAATTTTCAAAGTTTTGGGAAAATTTTTTTAGTATTTTAAAGATATGAAACACAAAAAAATTGTAACAAATTTTAAATTTGATAGATTTAATTTTTAGTTTTTAAGATAAAATTTTAAAACATTATCCAGGATCAGGAACAAATTCCTTAAATTTTGTATTTGTTTGTTGTGATAAGTATATTTGTTATTTTTTTAAAAAAATTTTTTTATTATTAAAATAAAAAAAAAAATTTTGTAAATAAATTAACGAGCATTAAAAAAAAAACACACCCATCTTTTTCAAACACGATTTTTTTTTTACATTTTTACTTCCCCACTTTGCACTTGCACGAAGTTAACCATTTTTTACATCTTGATGTTTTGACATTACAAAAAAAACATTTTTTTTTTTTTCCGTTGATCTATCGGTCTTAATATTTAAGACAATTTCAGTTAAAATATCGTAAAAAAAATTTTCAAAATTACCCGTTCGATAGAGTACGTAATATGTCTTCAATATTTTAATAAAGCACGAAATTTCATAAAAAATATATTCTACCCTGCTTTTTGTCATACAATATTTTTTTTAACCAATTCCACATCGCCTCATTCATCTGCTTGTCCGTAAAATATAATAACTCGGGATTTAAATTTTAGTATTAAAATTCTTCGCTAAATAGGGTAAAATTAATACCTTTAAAGAGATGTTTTATGATAACTTTGGTTAATTTTTGCAAAGACAGTTACTTTCGTATGTGAATAAAATTTTCTAGTTTTTTCTTATTATTACCATTGCCTTTGATGGAAAAAAAAAAGGGAATCCCAAAAAAAAATTGGTGTAAATGCCGCTATTGATTTTTTGATGTTTGCTTAGGTACTCGATAAGATATTGTAATGTTCTAAGTTGTTAATAAAATTGAAAAACTGCAACACTCTCTTTGAGAACTTATATGTTCTTTTAAAAAAGCAGATATTGACGTGAATTAAAAAGCATTTTATTAAAAAAGGTCATACTTTCAAACACAACATTATGTATTTAAATTTTACCGCTCAGTTTTTTATTATGCCGTTAGGTATTTAAAAGTAAAACACTTTTTTTTGTATGATGTATTTTTTGAAACTAAAATTTAAAAAAACATTATGAAATACATTTCACACCTTGCTAAAAGTTCACCTAAATAGAAAAATAATTTAAAAAGTTACAGGACTATTAAATGACTAAATTTTATTGTTGGTGAGTAT
This sequence comes from Listronotus oregonensis, assembly GCA_019359885.1. Lineage (NCBI taxonomy): Eukaryota > Metazoa > Arthropoda > Insecta > Coleoptera > Curculionidae > Listronotus > Listronotus oregonensis. Next base: position 23,956 of record JAHBCN010008726.1, on the reverse strand, counting down.
ATTTTCATTGGGTCATCATACAATAAATGTTGATATAATTGCTAAAGCAAATAAATAATGATGAATATATGAGTCAAGAACAAAAGAAAATAATTATTTTATAGAATGCACCAATAAAAATATTCTGTTCCTATTCTATTTTTCTAAATCATGCTAGTTGCTTTAAAATTTTTTTTAGAATATGAAAAATCTAGTTATCATTCTAGGCCAAAACAATGTAATACATATTGTAGGCAATTTTCTGTTTTTTCGAAATCACAAAACGGTATACTTTAATATGCTACTAAAGCTTATTTAAATAGGACCTTTTTGACGCCTTTAAAAAAATTATCAGATTGTAATACAGGATTTAAAAGAGAATTTTAGCAAATTTAATAGGCTAAAAAATATTCAGGGTAGTATTTTAAAAATAATAATAATTTTAGTTACTTCGGTTCAAAGGGAAGTCGCAAAAATAAATTATTAGGTCCTAAAAAAGTATAACTATCAAGGGCGTAGCTGGGATTTTATTTTTTTAATTGAAAAAAGTGAGGCTTCCCCACACTAAATATATACCAGATGCTATTGGCCTCAAGAAAAACACTTTGGTAAAAATCATTTTGGAATTTGCGAAAAATAGTTGACTTTTCTAACGCCCCACCCCCAAACAAATCTCTTAGTTTCAGAAACAACCTCTTTATTTATTTATTTTGAAAATTTTATCGTCAAATACCAAATTACGCAAAAATATCTGCTTTTATCTTTAAATAAAGGCGTCTAAAATATTTGCATAAAAAAATTGTTGAGTAAAACAATTTAACTGGCCAATTTTCCGAAACTTTGGACTTTATTATAGAATTTTATTAAATATACGAAAATACAAATTGGGAGTTTGCTTTTAATACGACGCATCTGATTTTATTATAGCCAAATTAAAAAAAATAATAATACATAATGTATAATTAAACAATATGTATTTTAATTTTTAATAAAATTATTGTTCTTAAATTATGTTCAGCAAAACATAAGCTAGGTTGTATAATTTTATTTAAACAACAGAAAAATTAAATAAAAACTTTAACACCCTGTATTTGTAAACCTTTGTTTATTTTTGGACCCTGACTACGTACCTGAAGTATTGACATTTGTCTCACTTTTAATATAAAAAAATTAGAAATGTCCATGCACCTGGTAACTATACGCTTTAAAACCCTCACAATTTAAAAATAATATTTTTGAAATAAGAAATTAATCAGCTGGATCACCCGGTATATTAAAAGTTATTTTTGTGATATTGACTAAGTTGTCTTGACCAATAATTCTTTAGTTCTTTTGGTTTAGATTTCGAATTACAACATCTGTATGAATACCTAAAAAATAGTACATGTCCGTAATCAATATAACAATAAAATTAATGGTAAAAGTATTAAAGAAAAAAACTTAAAAAATAAAACTTTTTCGTTTTATTAAACACTTCTTAATTAAAGCGTTTTCAATTTCGATCCCGCTCTGAAACTCCCAAAGTCTTGTTTTTTGACCAATAAGGTTTCAGATAAGGAGAAGTTATGGCTTTGTTTACGACGTTTGATTTTTGTGCGAGGATTTTTTAAGTTAAGCTGATACCGCAAATTAGGCAAGAAAATATTTCCAATTTGTATCTTTGATCTTAATCTAAATTAGTTTTTATCCAACACATATTTTAGGCTGTATCTAATCTATAATTCTTTAAACAGTTTTTTTAGTTAAGGTCATTTTTAGTTAGGGATGAATATATTTGTTAAAAAAATATAAATAAAATATAGAGGTATATTACTAAAACAAATCAAAAATTATTTATTTTTAATAGCCCTAAATCAGGAAAAATAATTTAGATTACATAAAAGGAGACTGTCACTTTTTCGCTGATTATTTGAGACCTGATGCAAACGGAAAAATTAAAATGTATGTGATTTTTTAAATTACCATTTCTTGCATTATTTTAAAAATTATTTTTTCCTTATATTTGATTTTTATTTTTCACAATATTTAAGAAAGAAAAAAGGTTTGAAATTACTCTTTTACTAGGCACTGACAGCCTTAACTCATTTTTCAGGAGGTTAGAAAAATTAAATGTAAGTTATTATCTAGTTACAATATTAGCTGTTCATGAATTTATTAAAGCTTAATTTGTATTACATGTGAGAGAAAGAAACTACGAAATTTACTTGAAAAATCGAAAAAAAAAACTTTTAAATAAGCAAGAAATTTATTTAAGTTTCACTAAAAAACCTGAGTCTATGAGGCCTAAGTCTATCGACGTTACTACACTATTCAAGATTGTTTTTTTTTAATCACTATAAATTAAAAGCTTAAAGTCAAAGTTGAAAATTATTTACAGTTTTAGATACACCTGGTATTAATTACTGACGAACTATCTTACCAATAAGTTTAGCTATTACCTTTTTCTTGCAGCTAATCTTCTACAGTTCCATTCACTAATCACTTTATCTCTAATCACCACTGCCGGTAACTCCTGCCCTGGCACATAACTTTAATTTTAATCATCACTTAACATTACCCTGAAACTCTACGTAAACATGTTAAATTAGATTCGACACAAAGAAATACTCAAGTAGCTTTACTTAGCTAAGAAATGTACACCTCCTACATTTATTTGGTTACAAAGAAAAGATGTGATAGCCAATTTTCTTGTGCTAACACTGAGAAAGTAGCATTAGCTACCCTGGAAAGTGACATTCCATCAAATTATTTAAATAGAAATATTTTGGTAAATTTTCCGATAATGCTATATTTTTTTTACGTTCTTAACGAAATAAAATTAAAAAACTTTTCAACCATAGTTAACTCCACCAAACACACAGATGTACTGCCTGTCCCCGATCTCCCGACGCACGGACCTTACCATCCGACCCCTCTTCTTCTTTCTTTCATTTCATGCGCTTGTTTTCTGGCGGGCGAAAACTCGAGACTTTATTGGATGCGCTATGTCAACACGAGTTTACGAAACCATGCGAACGCAATGGCTTTCTTTGTTTGCTTAGTTAATTTTAGATTAGTAAAGGAATTTTTAAGAATAATTTATATTTAATAAGACGGTGTTGCCACAATTAAAAGGAAGATTTACTGTTTAAATTAAGATTTTTATCTTTATATTATATATATATATATATATATATATATATATATATATATATATATATATATATATATATATATATATATATATATATATATATATATATATATATATATATATATATATATATATATATATATATATATATATATATATATATATATATATATATATATATATATATATATATATATATATATATATATATATATAAAAAGTTTTTCCGAAAGCTCGACTTTTTCAATAAAGAGTTAATTACTTAAAGTGGCCTTTCAATTGACTGCATTTCCACTACTCTGGTTTCAGATTTTTTTCTTTAACTAGTCAGTCACGACTACCCTTCCTCTTTTTTTATTATAGAAATGGGATTTTTCTCTGATATTAAACAACACTTCGGTACACCAACTGTGATGTTGTTGAAATCACTGGCCAAAGTTTACACCAAACAGGCAGCTATGAAGAACAGACAGATTTTCCTCCTCAAATGTAGACAACTCAACCTATGTCCAGCACACATCACAAATGGAACTAGGAACATTGACCCGATGCTGCACCACCAAGGCGGAAGAACGGGATATTGCATCCAGAACTTCAATAACAGGTTAAAGAAAAATATTTTAAACCTAGAAATTAAGGCAACTTTCTGTGAATTACATAATCTGAATAAACATAAAGAATCACTTTTTTACAAACTTTCTAATATTTTACCAAATTATATTCTAAATGAATTTGATAGACGTCAGCAAGTCATTTTTAACAACCGTTTTAACAACATAAAGAAATCTAATATCGAAAAATTAAATAATCTTAAATTACTTCAACTAGTTGATATTAAATCTCAAAACAAATGGGTCAAAAATTTAACTAACATAGATATCCCTCCTGATATCATAAAAATATTATCTTTAGGCCCAAAATTTAGCTTTTGTCCAACTGTTAAAGAAATTAGTGTCACAAATATACTGGCTGACCTAGAAAGAATTATACAAACTCTTAATGATTCACAGAGAGATCTTATTCGTGCTAAGTGTACTAACATAATAACAAACTTTCTCCATAAGAACAACAACATAAAACCATATTTAAGCAATCTGTTTACTAAGACTAAACTTTTTCTCAAAAATCACCCTGAATTGTACGTTGTCCGCAGTGATAAAGGTAATGTAACTGTAATCATGTTTAAGCAGGATTATTTAGACAAAAGCAACGAACTTCTTAACGATGTAAGAAACTACAAAGAACTAAAAAATAATCCTACTTCAACCCTACAACTTAAGGCTAACAAAATAGTTAAACAACTGAGGGACAAGGAAATTATAGACAATGATTTATTTAAAAAAATGACCAACTATAATTCAATAGCTCCTAGGTTTTATGCCTTACCTAAAATTCATAAGGCCACATTGTCTATGAGACCCATTGTTTCTTCAATTAATAGTCCAAATGGACGACTGGCTTCTCACATGACCGAAATTCTTACCCATGCATATGATTTTAACAATGATTATTATATTAAAGATTCGTTCACCTTCAGTGAGTTTATAAACAATATTCAAATCCCAGACGGTCATGTGATTGTTAGTTTCGATGTAGTTTCCCTTTTTACTAACCTACCTTTAGAAGTAATTATTGCTAGTCTCGAAAATAAGTGGGACACAATCTCAGACTATTGCGGAATGGATTTTGATACATTTAAAACCATAATAACTTTTATTTTTGATTCAAATTACTGTGTTTTTAACAATAAATATTACAAACAAATACATGGAACCCCAATGGGATCCTCTATCTCACCCATTCTTTGCAACTATGTTCTTGACGATTTGGTGAGGGATTCTCTGGAGAATATGCCTTTCTCAATTACCTTCGTAAAACGCTATGTGGATGATCTTATTTTATGTATTCCACATAATAGAGTAGATGTAGCTCTAGAAATCTTTAACTCTTATAACCAAGATCTTCAATTTACCGTGGAGCATGAGGTTAACAACAGCCTACCTTTTTTAGATATGCTTGTTGTACGTGACCCACAAGGTACTCTTAAAACAACCTGGTATAGAAAACCTTACTGTTCTAACAGGTTCATAAGCTACCACTCTTATCATCCAACAAACATGAAAATCAATCTTATCTTAGCGATGAAAAGACGAGCTGTTTTCTTGTCACATCCCGATTACAGAGAAAAGGCACTAAAACAATTGGAAAATATTCTTGCAGAGAATTCCTACCCAAAACATATTATAAATAAATTCTTATATAGCACACAATACAAATTGCCAGAAAATTTACCCATAAGATTAAGTCAACCACTTTCCTTGCATACGCAAGACAGAGATATAACACAAAATTCAATTCATGGTGAATTTTCTCAAGAACCAGGAATGCCTCTTTTTTGTTCTATTCCATATATAGAGGATTTAACACCTAAACTTATAAAACTCTTTAATAATAATGACATTAAAATAGCAAAAAAATGCCTCAAAACTGGTTCCATTTTATTTACTAAAACTAAAACTCCAATAGATAACAAAGAATCTTATAACGTAGTGTATCAAATTCCATGCCGTGAATGTGATCTAGTCTACATAGGACATACATGCAGAAATCTAATTGGTCGTATCACTTCTCATAAAAGTGACGCCAGAAGAGGTGTTCTTTCTTGTGCACTCTCTCAACATGTAAACACTGCTGGACACGCTATGGACTGGCAGAATGCAAGAATTTTAGATAGAGCTGACAATTGGTACAAGAGAACTTTCCTAGAAATGGTACATATTTACTTACAACCAAAATCTATGAATAAAAGGAGTGATATCCAAAATCTTAGCTCCATTTATAATTATATTCTCTCGTACCAAAAAAACAACAACAATATTTCGTTAGATTCAATAATAAGCATCTGAACTTTGCATTTTGTAGGTACATACATATTACATTCTATTAATTTTAAACCTTTGTAAATGGTATTCATTTTTTAAAATACAATAATGTATCTGCAAACTCTTAATTGTGAGCAGTGTATAAATAATTACCTTAATTGTGAGCAGTGTATAAATAATTACCTAGGCACCACGACAGATGGCTCTGTCAGTTATGCAAGATGCGGCCTGTGAGGTCCAAATCTTAAAAATGGAAAATCCAAAGTTTTTAAAATCATTATATCAAAATTCTTACTTCTTGTTCAACTGACAGCGCTCATTGGTCGTTAAGTTTTTAAACCATACTTGTTTTTTGTAAGTTTTTTAACTATAAATTCTTTTGCTTTTTATTATATTTCTTTCACTCCGTAAAAGTCTTGTTAGTAACACGGTGGCAACGATCCACGTGCTAAAAACTAAGTTAAAGTCAATGTAGTTTAAAGAGGAATGTGAATGAAGTTTTGTTCTTCATTGCTATTAACCTGTTTCATGTTTTCAACTCACATATGGTAAGAACTTTGTAAAAGAGAGAATTATTTTTGTTGGTTTCTCTAACAAGAATCATTTTCTTTTATTTTTAGATTGTCCTGATGATGGGAAAAGTTTTTCCGAAAGCTCGACTTTTTCAATAAAGAGTTAATTACTTAAAGTGGCCTTTCAATTGACTGCATTTCCACTACTCTGGTTTCAGATTTTTTTCTTTAACTAGTCAGTACGACTACCCTTCCTATATATATATATATATATATATATATATATATATATATATATATATATATATATATATATATATATATATATATATATATATATATATATATATATATATATATATATATATATATATATATATATATATATATATATATATATATTATTATATTTTATATATATATATATATATATTTTTTTAATCGAATTTCATACATAGACGAATACATTTGACATGTATTGCCTATCAAAATATGTTTATGGCTATTTTTAATTTAAAAAAAAAATCATTTTTATCAAATGTTTCACCTACTTGTTAACCAAAAAAATATTATTAAAAACTAAAGTTTGAAATATAGAGAATATGCCTGTGAGGTCTTGCCTACGTGTTTCTATTTATGGCTTTCTGGCAAGCAGGTGTAGACAGGTAAGTTAATATAAAAAAATGCACCGATGTGTTAACCAATGATAATATATAGGAAAATAAAGATTATTTATTAACAAATGCGATAGTATTGCCTGCAAAAACCTTTCATGAAATATTATTGCCGAGCTTTAAAGTTTAAAAATCGGAGCAAGTAAAGTTGCGCAAGAGAGAGTTCCGAGATTCCTATTCAGTGTAATAATAGAGGACGAAGAATCGCAGCTGCGTACGACGCGTTCGTTGAATAGGAGAATCGCATGCTTTTTTTACATAGTTTAAGAGAGATCATTGTACTTAAAGTTTTTTTTTGCGAAAAGCCAGTTTTAAAGCACATTTATTAAAATAAATGAATCTTCGTTAAAATCGATAACAGATTCACTTGAACCACACAAAAACACTTTTTATTAAGTTTCTGGTCAGTCATTATTTATCAATTTTTTTTCTCCAAAAATACTACGTAGCACGTGTTTGACGAAATTTCATTACAATGATTTATCACGACAACAGGAAATGCTATCTCTCTCAAACTATGTAAAAAGCATGCGCACTCTCTTCTTTTCGAACCCCCAAGCTGCGATTCTCCACTATTATTTAAATAAATAGGACACTCGGAACCTAGTGGTTTGGGCCCCAACCGTACGGGGTAATTACCGGTTACCTGTAAAAATTTGGGTTTTAAAAAAACCACGTTTTTACGGTTTTTTTATACGGGTTTTTAATAAGGTCATTTTTAACCGTAAAAACCCGCAAAAATACGGGGTAATTTTAAAGTTTTTTTGGGAAAGGGAAAAATTAAGGTTTCCAAACCAAAAATTTTGGGTCATTATTTTTTTTATTAGCTCTTGGCATTTATTGGGAAAAATGTTCTCTGTGGCTTGGCCAAAATCACGGGCCAAGGAAAATAAAAATTTTTGGTTAACAAGTAGGTAGAACATTTAAAAAAATTTTTAATTATCTTTTTTTAATCTTCTATGTATGAAATTTAATTTAAAAAATATTTTATTCGGTTATTAGATGGGTGAAGGTCGTTCTCTTTTCGGATCCTCCATTATATCATAAAAAGGGACATTTCCGACCTATGTTTATATGAACTTTTTTTCATATTTTTAGATGCAGAATCCGCCTTAAACTTTCTTTCATAACATTTTATAACACCCCATATTTAATCTTAATCACTTACTTACATTCAACTTTACAAATAGCTTGTTAAACATCTTTACTTATCGTCCAAAATCATCTCTTTTTCTATATTGATTAAATTTTTGCCAGCACAATATTTATTAGGATTTTGGATTGAAAAAAATCCTAATTTACAGTATCAGTTAAGGGAAAACGGAAACCCACAGAAAAATCAAATGTCGTAAACAAGACCATAATTTCTTTCTATCTTAATAGACATTGATTTGGCCAAATGGAAAACAAAGGATGCAATATTAGTCGTTTTAGCGAAGAATAGAAAATGAAATGACTATCTATTTGTTTTTATATACTAACTGATTTATTTTTGTTAGTTCCGCAGTTATTTTTTTTATATTCTTGGTAATAATAAAAAAACAAGTAGAATTTTGCGTGTAAGTTGGCAGCTGATGATCTTATTATATTTGAATTTTTTTATTCTTTAAGATTTTTTCTAAGCAATAAGACCCATGGAATTTCATCTCCCTAGTGTGGTGGTCCAAAAACAGAACAGATCGCGGCAAAACATAAGCTAGATTAAATTCAAATAGCATGTTTAAACATCACAGGTGCTTTAAGGACTACACCGAAATTTAAAGGGGATATTGCATCCACCCTTATATATTTGTAAGAGAAGCGGCTTTGATGACTCTAACACGCCCCGCATGGTCAGCAGAACTAATTAGGCACTGGCCTGGACGCCGCCTGTGAGGGATGTTACAGGGGATCTTCCATCTACAGGAAAGGACCGTTGCAGCAGGTTGTTTCAATAAACCCTACACTATCAACATAAGGAAAATACCAATAAAAGGGAGTCTAAAGGAACCATTAGCCTGTACACTGACGGCTTTAAGACCAAGGTGGGCACAGGCTGTGGCATATACTCAAACCTAACCCATGAAAATGGGAAACCCCGCGTGCTTCAATCGAACTGCAGCCATAACCATAGCGGCTTACGAAATTAAAGCCGCACATCGCAACCATATGATCTGTATTTATACAGACAGTAGGCAAGCCTGCCCTGAAAAGACCAGCATTACTCGGACTTGTACTAGATGTCATCATCCCTGACTAACATTCTAAATAATGTGGTCAACCTAGCCTGGATCAAGGGACATGATATATCTAAAGGTAATCATACCGCTGACTCGCTGGCCCCGGGGGGCTGCGGGGCGGAAACTAGTTGGTCCCGTCCCCATCACTGGATTGGCAACAACAGCAATTAAAGACATCATTAAAGTTTAAAGAAAAATGGGATGATACTACGAACTGCAACGTAAAAATATTGCTGAGCTATCCAGAGAAGTCAATAGCGAAAAAAAACCTTATGATGTCCAAAAGAAACCTCCGAACACTAAAGGGTGTTCTAACTGGGCCCCGGGGGGCTACGAGGACACCTATTTAAAATGGGTCTAGCGGACACAGCATTATGTAGAGGCTGAACAAAATGAGACCTGGACACATTCTTTGCAATTGTCCCGCCCTCACATTTGAAGGAATTCATGCTGGACGAACTGGCCATTACTGGCCGAAATTAGGGAGATTCCACATAAAGACGTCGTCAACTATTTCAAATCAATAGGTTGGACGACGCAGTAAATCTCCCGCCTACAAGAGGAAGCACAAAGAACCTACTGACGTCTAGGTGCAGTCGGTATATTAGCACCCTCTGAACATTCAGATCAGATCAGAAATCTAAGCCATTGGTACAGCTTTGGGTCATAGTACTATTTACTCGAAAAACAGGATAAAAATATTAGGACCTGTCTCATTGATGAGTGCAACTATTTGATTTGTAAGTGAAGGAAACAGAACTGAATGGAATCTGCACTGGAAAGAATAACACGCAAGGCAAATGTTGGCTTATGAACATCCTGTAGAATTTGTGGAAAATTTAAAAGCACATCATCTAAATAGATATACTGATTGTATGTTATCAGTAAACTAATTATAGCATACGGTTCTATGGATTGGTGGAAGTCAGATTAGCAGCTACTGGCTCAAGCAAAACTCACTGGGCTAAAGTGACAAGCCTGACTATGCAGATAAGCTAGATTAAGAATTTATTTAAGGGTAACAAATGAGCTACAAGTATGTCAGTTAGTGAACACTGGGATAGAAAATACTCTTGTTTGAAACAAAGAAGTGGACTTAACTACCAAAACCAGCACTTGGCAAGTTGGAATAAAACTTAAAATTATCGTATCTGATCGTACTATATTAGTACGAGAATCTTCATACGGTATAACCTTATTATTAGTACCAATATATTTTATCAATTTTTGTTTTAAAATGGTAATTATTACAAACCAAAATGCATTTAATTATATGTTGCGGCTAACTATTACCTATAGCAATTATTATTTGAATTTTGTTTGCGTTACCAATAGTTACAAACTGTAAATACCAAAAAAATTAACTACAAAAAAAATCGGATATATTATGTGCGGTTTACTGGTCAAATATATTATTTAAACTTATTTTAAATAAAAAAACAGACAATTTAAATACAAAATTTAGGTACAGAATTACAATTAACATTCCACGTATTATTACACAAATCCTATTGCCTTGTTACTAAGTCAATACAAAACTCTATAGATATTTTATTTAATTAAGTCCTATAATTATTTTTATAGATATTTTATTTAATTAAGTCCTATAATTATTTCTATAAATAAGGTTAATTCAAGTAAGATACTAAAACAAATACGAAAAAACCTCACATCCAAGGCATTAAAATTATTTTGGCTGAGCTGTAATGTGGAGTATATTGGTCACAGTAAAAAAAGTATTACAAATAAAATCATAGTAGATGGGAGATCAATATAAGTACATATAATTGGTTTAAAATACAAGAATTTTGACAGGGAACGTAAAACATATTTACTTTGGAGAATTCAACAGGGCCAAATTACAAATAAAGGTAATAAGTAAACCTATTTAATAAAGGAAAATCAAAATTTTCAACTTTTTAGAACTAATGATTAGGCAAACGTAGATTGTCAGATCTAGACTATTAAAAAGTTCAGATGATACATTAAAAAAATGTTAAATTTACGGATTTATATTAGGTACAAAAAGATAACTAATTTATATTAAGTTTAAAAAGATAAATGAAATTAACTATAATCTTCTTTTATTTATAAGTACATGGATGTTATATATTTTTAAAGTATTTTTATCTACTTTAAAATACTGGGTAAAGACCTTACGGGTATTAAAAATTACGTGCTTTTGCAGAGCAACGTCTTTCAGCTGAGACAGTGGCCGATATACGCTCGTCTTGTAAACTGCTGATGAGAGTGTCTTTTGATTAGGTCCTTCATCGCAGAACCTGTCAGACCTACGAAAGGCTCGGGTTCAAAAGGTTTGGTCCCGGCAGCCTTCCTGGCCAACGAGTCAGCAATGCGGTTGCTTTTGGAGTAAGCGTGTCCTATGGTCCAACAGAGGGTGACTACATTCCTGCTGAAAGCATCCGCAAGAGCACCGTGACATTCTAGTACCAGACCTGAGGTGTAGCGTTGTCTCCTCAGGGCTAGTAGTGCCTGTCTGCAATCCGTATGGATAAGCACGACCTTATCAGTGATGTGCCACTGATTATTTCTTTTTCAGCATTGGTTATGCATGTGAGCTCAGTTTGGACGACACTGGCAACTACCCATAGGGCCCCTTTGATTTAAAGTTTAGAGATCTAGAATAGATTCCACATCCTGTACCTTCTTTTTTTTTCGAACCGTCTGTGTAGATGTTGATTATACCTCCCACGTTTGTGTTCGATTTTTCCTTGATGTCGATTTATAGGGGTTTTTAAAAAGCAAACGTGATCAGCACACCATTTTTTGATTATCCTGAGGGCAGTCCGCATCCTTTCGCAGAGTACGCTCTCGAATTTCCCTGTGGACAGTATGACCAAGTTATCTGCGTATGCTATGATGTAGAGATTATTCTTGTTAAGGCTGTCGATGAGGCTGTCTAGAACCAAGTTTCACAGTAGTGGCGAGAGAACCCTCCCTGCGGACATCCCATCGTGACCTGGCCTCGGATCTTGACATCCTCTACACCCGATCTGTATCTCTTTTTTTGAGAGATATTGAAGATCCCTCCACCAACTGTTTTAGGGGTATTCCTGGCAGAAATCAAATGTAGAATTTTTTGAAAAGGTATTTTGTCAAACGGCCTTTTGTATTAAGAAATACGCCTAAGGTGGACTCTTTGTTGTCCTACTTTTAAGGTAACCTCACAAGAAAAAATCTAGCGGGGTTAGATCTGAAGATCTTGCTGGCCATTCTATTATTCCCCAATTATCTGTTGGGAAATATATGGTTAAGGTAATATTTACATTTCGCGCATAATGGGGAGGAGCCCTATCTTGCTGAAACCAAATATTCGCATTTGGCACAAACGGATTCAGAGCATTTGAAAACTGAAGTGCCAGATTTGGCAGCCTTCTGCTATATCCTGTACCATCCGAATTTTGTAACGGTAATACTTATGAGTTTTAAGTACATATTCTACAGAAGTCTGAGATATATCGCTTTCCGCTGCTACCTACCACCCTTGTAGAAATAATTGGATTCTTTTGAATTTTTAATAGTACATTTACTTTGGTATTATTGTTCACTGCAGATTGCCCCTTAGTTAATATACTTATACTTTTTGAAATGTCCATTTTGTCGAAACTGTTTTTCTATATTGCTTCCGTACCGTGATTTATTGGAGGTAAATTTGGATATTTCTCACTAAATAATTGAACTACTTCCAGTTGAGTTTTAGATCTATCTCCTTATCCTACCATCAATAATATTTCAATAGGATGAGCTTCGTTTAAATGCCGTATTTTGTAGACTTTTTAAAACACAATTTAAATGAAAATTTAATTTCCTTCAAGTAAAAATGGGTTAAAATAAAAAAAAAGTGAAGTAGTGGCAGTAATATGCATTTTTAGGTGCACTTAAAAGAAGGGTTGCTATTTATAAAAATAATAATATTTGACCATCAAAACTACTTTTTGACTTACCTTGTATACGCACACTGTAGCTTAAAAAATAGGCGAGAAAAAATACTAATTGAGATGTACGAGAAGTTCTCCGAAAAATCAGAAAATTTATTAATTTTTCCATGTTAGATATTTTTTTTTTATAAGATTTACCTTTTTTATAAAATTTTATGTTCCAGACCGTTAAATTATTATTATTAATTGGGTAGAAAATGAGAAAAAAAATATAGAACTTTTTAAGAAGTTCTTGTAATGTTCAAATAAATACATTTTTTACGTCTGATAAATTATTTTTTCCATTAAATTTTTTATTCCTTAGATTTTAAATTGGGCAAAAAACCCCAGAGAAAGAAATTTTTTGATAATAGTCTTTTAAGAGGGCAATAAAAGGAAGCAGAAAGTTAAAACCTGACTTTGTCACATTAAATCTTGATTTATTTCGTTGAATTTGCAGTGGTTCTATTTCATTTAGGCTCCGAGTGCTTTTAAAAGAGCTATTTAAAATGAAAATAAAACGGATTTATTTTTTTGGAGTTGGAGGCCTATGGCTAAAGTAATGTTAACTTAGCAGCAAAAGTTTCGCATAATACAAAAAGTCAACATAAATCGTTACCCATTTTTTTCAGTCTTTTTCTAAATAACACACACAAACCCATATATTTTTTATCTTTAAAAACTGATATTTGTATAATTGTTATAACAAAAATTATAGATATGCGAACAATATAAATGTAGCCATTTAAAAATGCACAGGGGTAACGTTCTTAATTTTAAATTTTATGCTATTCTAATAAAACGTTATACATAAGGTGGGTGGACCATAAATGCCAAGCTCTTTGCAAGGCCAATAAATAAAAATTGTTGTTGCCATACAACGACAAATTCCTTCCTCTCCATAGATAACCTACTTTTGATGTGTAATGGCTTAATCGCATTTATGGCAAGTTTATGCTAGCGCGCACTAAACAAACGATAGTTTTCATTGAGCATGCGTATTAAGAAGCAGGACCAGTGCCGGACTAAGAATAAATTAAACGCGTGACTGTCGACTTTACACGGTTTTATGTCAGTTCAAAAACGACGAAGTTTGAACGCTTTCATGTTTTTTAAAGGGTTTTGCTTTGGTTGGGATTAGTAAAGGGATGTTAATAATGTCACCTGTCGTAAAAGGGTAAAAAATGTTGGTAAAATAACGTTAACTCTTTTTTCCCGTTTTGATTATGTTTCCGATAACGATAAAAAGGATATTGTAAACATCTTAAATGTATTTATACAAAACTAGCATATATTTATAGAGGGAGCCTTGCCGTTTGGCAGTGCGAGAGAGAAAAAATAATCTTAGTATTACCTTTCTTCGTCACTACAACGCGCAAATTGACGACGCGGGAGCCGGACCAATCAGCACCAGTGTGTTTTACTGGTTTGATAATAACGGTTACACCAGTAACCGTGTTTTTTTAACCAGTGTAATATATATTTTGTTTAAGTGTTATTCTCAAACAAAAATGAACAGATTTAGTAAGGTTCGAATAATTATAAGTCTTTTAAGTTCTTGTATATGACAGAATAAACCTCGTGACTTATTAACTTGTCCTATGCAAAGTTGTTTCTTGGATAGAACTATGCAGAACATTTATAATTCTGACCCAAACAAGGAAACTAAAACTTAAGACTTTATAGTAGTACATTTATTTAACATAAGTAATGGTTTTCAAACTTTTTTTAGATAAGTTAATTTGGTCAAAAAAAAATAACTAGAAACAATTCTGATATGTTTGACATGATATACAAAATAATTTATTACACCAGATTTAAATTTAATTGTTAATACTATTACAAATTAAAAATACCAGTGAATAAGCTCCTAATTTTTTTTTTTTTAATAAAAAATACGCCACCCTTTAGTCAATAAAACACAAAAAAATTAATAAAAAGAAAACTTGTTTAGAATCTATAATTATAAAAAATTTTTTTAAAAAAACCCACTGAATAAGTCAAAAAAAAAAATTAAAAAAAAAAAAGGCGAAATATTAGCAAAATGGGCGTCAAATTTACAAAGTACAGAGCTGGCCGGCGACAAATGTGTAAATAAAATCGATCTGCTAGCCGTTCTGCGCATGTTTAAGACCCTGGGGATGACTACCGCCACAGCGCACGGCCCTTTTTTTTTCCCCATAAAATCTCTTTTGCCCCATCTGATACCCTTTAACGGTGCATATAAAGGTGGGGCTTCCTCTCACATAGCATGATCGAATTCAAGGACACACCCTGACGGCGAGTCGTTCCGTTTTTTTTGTTAATGGGGCCCCCGCTTTGTCGACCGCGGACGTCGTGGTTAAATTTTTAAATACGCGCTCAGAGAAAAACGAAATTTTTTTGAAAATAAACTTTATTTTTTTTTTTTTCTGAAATATATAAGAAGATTTCTCGGTACAAAAAAAAACAATATTGCAAAAATTTACATTTAAAAAAGGGTTTTAAAAAAAAAAAGGCCATCAAAACATTTACAATTGGCCTTGCTAAGGTACAATGGCTTTATTAAACATCTGGGTTTTTTCCGAAAATATTTAAATTTAGTTTTTATAATAAATACTATCAAAAAAAAAAACAATGAAAAAATTCTTAATATTATTATTTGTAAAAAAACTTTCAATAATTTTATGTTTTTTGTTAAAGAAGAAAATTGTTTTTCTAAAAAGGTATTTTTCATTGTTTGGCCCCTTAAAAAATTTTGGTCTTACAAAAACTTTTGATTTGATATTTTCATTATTTTGTCATAAAAGCTATTAAAAATCTATTATTTATCGATATTATACTTAATAAAATTTTTTAAAATTTTTTCACTAAACCTTTTTAGTTTCACCATGGTTATGTGTAACATTTGTTAAGTTTTTTTAATGAATTCTTATTAAAAAATTTTATTTTTGATTTTAAAGAAATTTTTTTTTTTAAGTAGTTTAAGTAGAACTGGTTTTTTTTGACTGTCCCGTTAGTTTTTTTTAAAAACGCTAATTGATTATAGGGGCCCTTTTTTTTGGGTTTTTTTCCAGGCCTTTAAAAAAAAATTTAGTAAAACTTAAATTTAATTGATTAACTTGCGAAAAAAAAATTTTTATAACTCATTATAAAACAAATTTCAATTTTTTTTTTTTTTTTTTTTTTTTGGGGGGGATATTTCAATCGTTTTCTGTATAATAGCAATGGCGTATATTATAAAGGTGCGTATCCATTTAGCGAGACAGCCGCCCGAGGCGGCCGCCGCCTCTCCTTAACCAGTGTTCGATCAATCCTATTAGTTCGACCACGGCAGTTTTCGCCTTGTCGCGCGCACTCATTTGGTAGCCACTTTCCGCAACAACGATAACGAACAAGCCGGGCCCGGGCAAGCGCCAAAATGGATACCCCCCGGGGGGGCCTTTTGGGTTTAATTAATCATTTTTTAAAAAAAAAAATGTCTTTAATAAACCAGTGCTTCAAATTCGAGTGTAATTGTGAGAAACTTGGAAACTGAAAGAAATGTAAGGTTGTTTAACGAACGGCAAAATTTTAAAATTTACAGCCTAATAAAGTGGGTATGGAACACCGGATTAAAAAACAAACTTTTAATTTTTTAATGTTTCTACCGATGATTTTTGCTCATAGGTGAAAAAAAAAATTTTTTCCCTCCGTTCTGTGAAGCAAAAGATGCTGGTATTTTTAAATCCCCAAGTTTTTTCTTTAAATATCATTTTCAAATTTAATTTAGTAAATATTGACCTAAAATTTTAAAAGATTTTTAAAGATGAAACGTCGAAACAAATATTTATTTTATTAATTTGGGAAAAAAATGTTTAAATAAGTAACAAAAATTTTAGGCCGGTAGTAACAAAATTGTACTTAAAGTTGTTGTATATTTGGCAAGAAAAAATACCAGATCTCTGACATATTTTGAATTAAACAAATAAAAATTTTTTTGAATTTAAAAAAAAGTACTAAAATGGCTTCAATTTTCCCTTATGTTTCTTGGGGAAAGGCGGATCTAGGATTTTCTTTACCTAAAAAGGAAAACACGTTCGTAAAAAAAAAAGTTTTATTTGCGAAATGGGTTGACTTTTTTGCTTCCCTCTCCCAGAGAAAATCTTAGTTTGAAATATTTTTAATTTTTATTTTTTTTGCGAATTTGATTTAATTTTATCGTCAAATCCCAAATATGTTTTTTCCAAAAAAATTTTTTAAACCACTTACAAATTTTTCCCAACAATTTTCTTATGCAAATATTTTAGATGCCTATAATTTAAAGAAAAATACAGAAATTTCCAAAAAAGATACAAATGGAGAACATAGATTTTCTTTGGGACAAGGCCAAAAAAATAAACTTTTTTGCACAAATTCTAAAATAAAAATTTTCTTTACTAAAGTGTTTCCCTTAAGGCCAATAGCATCTGGTATACATGTGTTTAATAATAAATCGAAAAATAAAAACATAAAGAAATATTGGATATTATATTTTTTAATTATAAAATGACATTTTCCAATAAAATACAAAAAAAATTTTGGGAAAATTTGATTTTTTTGCTAAAATTTTTTTTCCTAACCCAACGTTTTCAAAGGGGAAAAATTTTTTATTCTTTGTGACTTTCAATAAAAGATCAATTCAATGATTATTTGGAAAATAAATCTCCATACAAATATATTTGTTACCGTAAATACAGATAACTTCTAAAAAAAGGATAAAATTATTATTAGATTTTGAAATTCCAGTGTCAGTTTCTATTTTTCTGGCGGATGTAAATTAATCTAACCCAGGAAATCATGGTCGTAAGTAGTGCATATTGTTCGGGATATGATAAGTTTTGGTGTTCTAAGCATTTTTTAAGTTATTTTTCTATTAATTTGATACCCACCATTTAAACGCAAACAATGTTTTTCTTATATGAAAGACATTTTAAAATATTTCCGCGCAAATAACAACAATATTTTTATTGTATATTTAATTAGACATATGGTTAACAAATCTAATTAAATAACACAGCTGACTTGTTGCGTATAGTGATTTCATTGTCTCGCTGTTACTTTTTTTAGTAAAAGAAAATTTCTTGAACTTATTAATATGATAAATATTCAAGGTTTTAATCAGGTGTATTGTTTTTCCATATGTTTTTTTTTAACTATTTGATATGATAATGTCAGAAATAAAAGCAGTGTCTTACGAACAAAAGTATACGGATAATAGAAACACTGCTAGTTAAGTTTATTTTTTAAAAATGTGTATTCAAATTTAAGATCCAAAACTTAAAACTTGTTTAATAATAGGTAGTTCAGTAAACAAAGGTTTTCAATAGGAAAAAATGTAGACGTTTTTTTCTCATTGGTTCTATATGTCTTTGTCATGAGCTTCACAACGAAATTGCAAAAAACCTTATATTTTAGACACTTTTTTTTGATGATAACTTTGATACACTAACTTAAAAGAGACAAAATTTCCGACAAATGCGTGTAATAACTCTAAAGTCTGGAACAATCCATAACGTCGTTAGATCGTGTTGAAAAAATGGCATTTCTTGACTTTTCGCTAAAAAGGTAAAAACAATATTTAAGTGCGCGCTGGTGCCCTACTATCAATTTCATACACCTCCAAAATTAATTATTTTATGATTACCAGGTATGTCCTGGTTACAAAAGGAATTGGCAAATGTGAGTGAGGTCCATAGGTCAACGAACCTTCTAGCTCAAACCAAATCGTACTACTTTTAATTTAAGGGGAATAAGGTTTTGATAAAAGGAGACATATTTAAAACAAATTTTTATATACACAAAAAAAAACACCATTTTTAAAATTTTCGTATTTATTCGTCGTCCTCATCTGCAGAATTATTATCTAAAACAAAGATAATGAAGACTAGATAACTATAATAGAGGCGATGTCGTTCGTGTTTATTATGGACAAAATTTAGTATGTCTTTGCACAAGAGACTTAAATAAAAATGTGAAATCAAGAATGTAACATCATCACTAGAGCTGCAGCCCAGCAACACAGTTACAGGGTATTTCACCAAGTACTGCAGTGGCTGGAAAAAATTCAACCACTTGAGCTGTGGAGATAAAAAGTTATTTAAAGAAACTTGGTTCCTATCCTTTGAGTCCAAAACCCCAGAAAAGCTTTTAAAACTCATTGCCTGCACGTGCCAGAAGGGTTGCAAGGGCCATTGCGGATGCAGAAGGGTTGGGTTATACTGCTTCAGACAGTGTTTGAATTGTGAAAAAAGGTGCTCCAATATAGAAATACTGCTAAATGATGACTATAAAGACATTTTACCTACAAATATCAAAGGTAATTATACTATAACAAGTAATTATTATTCTAATCTAGTATGTATCATTGTAAATTAGGAATTATACTTGCACAAATCAAAATGTCATAATTATATTTTTTCTAGTTCATCTTTTAGGATTTTGAGCAGTCCAGTGAGCAGAAAGGACTAAAAGAAAACATTACTTGTTGCGGATATACAACCTGGTCCTTCTAAACGGATCATATGCGAACGCAATCCTGAGCTTTATATAGGTAATGATTTTTTTCTTCTTCTCTTATTTTCGGTTTTACCTTTTTTTTAAATAATATAAAATTTTGTTGTGCAAAGACATACTAAATTTTGTTCTTAATGAACATAAACGGAATTGCGTTTATTATAGTTATCCAAAGTCTGCATTTTCGTTGTTTTAGCTGATAATACTGTAGATAAGGACGACGAATGAATATGAAAATTTTTAAAAATGGTGTTCTTGTTTTTTTTGACTAAATATAAATTTGTTTAAAATACGTTTTCTTTATCAAAATCTTATTTCTCTTTAAAATAAGCTCGTTGACATATGGATTGTCAAGGAATGCCATTTTTTCAACACGATCTAACGACGTTATGGATTGTTTAGACTTTAGAGTTATTATACGTACTGATAGAAAATTTTGTCTCCTTAAATTAAATGTATCATAGTTATCATCAAAAAACGCTTATTTTTGAGTTATAGTTAAAAAACTAAAAAAATGTCGAAAATATTAGGTTTTTTCAATTTTGTTGTGAAGCTCATGCCTGGCGAGGTGGCAAACCTCAGGATCGGATTCAGCAGACTAAAAATATAAAGAACTGATGAGGAAAAAGAATACACTTTTTTCCTAGAAACGCCGTCGCTGAATCTTGGCTGACTGAACTATAATTTCACCCATGTTTTTAGTTCATCTTTAGCCAACAGCAGAGTTTGTCGGCAACTGCTTATAGTACGGGAGCGCAACGGCAACCGTTTTCCTTCTAAAGGTAAGTAAAAAAGGCCAACAAAATGTTGGCAACCTGTTGATATTGGTGTTGTCAACATGTATCCCGTTAACTAGCCACATGGATTCTCGGCAACATCGTGCGGCAAGATATCAAACAAATTTGTTGCCTCATGCTTGTATCCGTTTTTTCCATCTCAAATGGAAAACATTGCTCAGTGTGTACGGTGTTGTCAACTTTATCTTGTCAACAAGTAGCGTAAAATCAGTGGTAAAACTTTATAGGTAAGTAGGTACGTTGTTTATATACGCATATTTTTTTTAGTATTATAGTAATTTGGAGTCTATCTTTTATAGTAAACATGATAAGGACAAAAGAGCTAGTAGTGGAGCTAATTGAAATGCTGAGAACTGCTCCCGCATTGTGGAACATTAAGTCTAAGGAATACCGTGACAGAAATAAAAAATACGATGATATGTCAAACATGGTTTCGCATTTTAGAACGAATGTAGATGAAATATCCAGAAAAATTAAGTCCCTAAAAACCCAATTTAACCGAAGACAAAAGAAAATGGAGGAGGAAAGTAAAAGTGGAGCTGGTACAATTTCGAAAGACAATATATGGTTTGGATACACTTTGATGAGCTTCGCACACTTCGAGTACAATTGAAGATATTGATTGCTTTGATATTTTAAACAAATACATTAAACTAGTAAACGAATCGCCCGTCGCTAAATATCGCAGTGTATCCGCCAATCTTATTGTTGGTGAATAGCAGCACGATAGTTTGTATTTTTGAGATTTGGCACAAAATTCGGGTAATTGCACATTCAAAGTAATTCAGACAATAAAATGTCTCCATGACATGTCCCAGTTCTTAAAAACTCTCTCTGCCACCACCTTCTTTTCGCTTTTGTCATGTCAGCTATTTGATTAAAGCAGCACTAACACCAGCACCAACAGTCTCTTCCATTTTTAATTTAATACTGAGTTTGGTTTGGACGCGCAACACTGTTGAAAACATATATCCAAATACAAGTAGATGTATACAATAAATATGTTGGCCACAGCCGTCAACGTGTTGCCAACATTTTGTTGATCGGTTTGTACTTACCTTAACAATATTTAAAAGAAAGGTAAGTTTACAGCAATCACGAAAATTTATTTCTTAAATGGTTACCCACCCGCAAAAATGTCGAATAGAAAATGTCGAAAATGACATTTCAGAATCCAAATTTTCGATGCGCATGATTTTTAAGCGACGTTATACTGATATCGTATACGACATTGTGTAGTTGAGATTGGAGAAAAGACCAGCTCTCTGATAAAAAAATCTAACACTTTGGACGTCTATTTAATTCATTTATAACCTTACTTAGGAAGGATATATCCTGTTGTAAAACAGGGTCATAATAATGTCCTTATGTTTTTCTTAATCGAAAGTGATCAAAGTGTAGGTGCCTTTCTTAATTAAAAATGGACAGATTATAATCTCCTCTAGTTAATTAGTCCATAGAAAATAAGTTGTGAGTATCCTAAACATGCAAACAGAATTTCTAAATGTCTTAATAATTTTATATTAAGGAAAATTATTTTTCTTTTTAAACCAACTTCAAAAGAAAATTTAATAGGGGATTTTCGTCTTTTGAGGTTATTTTCACACCTCATACCCTAATATATGTGGAGGTTTTATTAGCACATTCAAACCGCTAATTCTGTAGCGTGTGTCATACGTTTATTACGCTCGAGTTAATACCTCGTCTTCGAAGTTCACGTCGCTTTTTGTTAAACCTCATTAAATTTTGTTTGCGACCCTAATTGCAAAGGAGCATGTTTACTGCGTTGCAAGGATTTAAAAATATACGAGGTGTCTTGGAGTGGGTGTTTTTTTTTATTTAAGATCTCAGTCGTCTAAAAAGTAAAATACGTGATAAATCTCAAAAATTGTATATTAGTACATTAAAGACTGAAAAATATGTACACATAACTTGTTTTAAGAATAACTAATAGAATGGCATTACCAAATAGTCGAGGCAATGAAGTACTAAAAAGGCCAAAAGTTTTTGCAAGGAATTTTTTGCACTAAGACGGATCAATTGCGGTTTTTTGCATTCGCTTCAAAAAATTGTTTGTAAAAAATGTACCCACTTTGTGACTTATACAAACCGCAAATTGCATTGCTGCAGCCAAAAATGCATTCAAAAATGCATTTTTTAGCTTTTGTAAGATTTAATAGCTTTTGTAAATGAGTCAGAATCCCAAATCGGATTCTCGGAGGTTTTCCAGGTCGCTGATCACGATTATGATGTTCAAATTGACCCACAGCCAACCTGAAGCTCAGGAACGCCGATGAGCGTCATCTCCATGGGACTCTTCCAAAATTCAAGCGGGAAGGAGGAAACTTACCGCCCGGGGTATTTTGGGTCTCTGAATTCAAATATGGCATGGGCAACACCCCCCCGGACACTTTGTGCTCCGGAACCTGGACGTGACGTCATCCCCGAGGTTTTCCTCACACAATCGAAAAAGATGAACCAAAAAACTTAAAGGTTTTTTTGGGCCGCTAATTTCGAATATCACGGCGGAAACAACCCCCGAACACCGGTACACCTGGGGGAAGGAGAAAAACTTGGCACTTGGGGGTTTTTAAGTGGCCGAGTTTAAATGTTGCATGGGCGAACACCCCCGGAACCTGGTGCTGCGGAACCTTGACGTATACGTCATCCCCGATAATTTTCCTCACAAGATCGCCAAAATCACTCGAAAATCATTGTAGGGACGTGAAATTCGAACTAAGCGCCCAAAAACGCCCTCGACTTCGGGCTGTTTTTGGCGATCTTGTCAGAAAAATTCTCGGGGATGATGTCCACGTTCAGGTCCCGATGCACCAGGTGTCCGGGCGGTGTTCACCCATGCCATATTTGAATAATTTAGCGATCCAAAAACCCTGGGCGTCGAGTTTCTCTCCTTCCCCGCGTGAATTTTAGGAGAGTCCCACGGAGATGGCGTTAATCTGCGTTCCTGAACTCCGGGTCGGCTGTGAGTGAATTTGAACATCATCATCGTGATTAGCAACCTCAAAACCCTTGAGAATCCGATTTGGGCCAGTTCTGATTCATATTTACAAAGTTATTAAATCTTCCAAAAGCCGTCTCAAAAAAAAACATTTTTAAATGTGTTTTGGCTGAATGCAATGAATATGCGGTCTCTATAGGTCACAAAGTAGGTACAGTTTTAACAAAAATTTTTTGAAAGCGAATGCAAAAACCGCATTTCGATCCGTCTTTGTGCAAAAATATGGAACTTTTGGCCTTTTAGTGCTTCATTGCCTCGACTATTTCGAAATTCCAAACATCTCACTCATA
>JAHBCN010008725.1:0-37695 GCA_019359885.1 Listronotus oregonensis | reverse complement strand
ATGGACTTTTTAAGAAATTTGGGGTTTTTTTTTTATTGAAAGTAATGACAATGTCCACTTGTACATGTGGGCAGATAAAAACAAAAGCTTTTTATTTTTTTAAACTAGTTTTTTTAGAATCTTTTTTTTTTAAAAAGACCAGGAAAATTGGATAAAAAAAAAAAAATAATTTAAGATAGCATTTGTTGTCCACATGATAAAACAATAAAAAGTCAAAAACACAAAAATAAATTACCAAATGTGCAAGTTTTCCCGGGACTTTTTTATTTGGATAGTATTATTTTAAGTTTTAAATAGTAATAACACATTCTCTTAAATTATGAATATTTTTAAAATATGCACCTTTAACCTATGTATTTTCTGGCAAATTTTCGTTTTCAATTTAGTTTCTTTTTAAACCTTCACTAAGGTTGTTGGTTAAATTACATAATTTATTATGCGTTAAATATGTTACTTAATAGTCATTAGTAAATTGGGTGCCAATATATTAAATTTAAACCAATGGGGCAAACACTATTTTATTTTTTAAACTTCATTCTTTCTTGTTTTGGGGAAAAAAATTTTTAAATTCAAAAAATATGTAACAATTGCAGGTCAATTTTGGCTTTCCCCATTAACCTAAAAAACAAATTTTATAATAAAAATTTTATTTGTTTTTTAGTCAAACCTTTTAAAACCAATTTGGGAAAAAAAAATTATTTTTTTTTTTTTTAAAATCCCCCAAATAAACATTTTTAAAGGTTTTATAAAACTGAAAATTTTTTATCCAAATTTTTATTTAAAAATAATAAAAGCTTAAAAAAATTGCTTCGCCTTTTTTATTTTTTTGCTGTTTTTTACCGATTTGGTATTTAAAAAATTTTGAAAACAAGGGCTTAATTTTAAAAATAAAAAAAATATTTTCAAACACACTTCTTGGGGATTATAGAACTAAAAAAAAAAACTCTGTACAAAAATTTGCTTCTTCCTTTTTTCCCCAAAAAAAAAACCTATGCAAGACTTTAACTCAAAACAGGACAATTGTAGATACATGTTAATAACACTTTTTTATTATTTTAAGAAGCAAGGTTTTTGTTTACTTTGAAAACTGTATAAAAAAATAACGACATTGTTTTTCAATAAAACAAAATGTTTTTAAAAAATACATCTGTTTTGTTAAATATAGGCAATCTTTCTTAAAATACGACAATATTTTTTTAAATAAAGTCTTTGTTTTTATTATACCATAGCTTTCTACAGATAGCCAAACGTTATTAAATAAAAACACAATATGTACATGATTAAGGTTATTTTTGGTTACGTACAGCTTAAGAGCCCCAAAACAAACGGTAACTCCACCTTTTTTAAGACCACACGTTTCTTCACAAAAACAGGTTTGTCCAACTACACTGATTAGAATTAAATTTGTTTAAACATACTGGCTGGTTAATGAAAAGTCAGCGTGGTGTTTTTACTGAAAACATTGATATGGATTTAAATTTTTTTAAATATAATTTCAATACAAAATTATTTAAACCTAGTATTGATACGGACTGATATGCATTAATAACTATACTGAATTTAAAATTGCTTAAAACTAATTGCAATTCATCGCTTGGTAATAATGGATTTTTTTCTTGTAACAAAAAAATAACAAGAAAAACATTTATTTACACAACATATATAACTTCTGTTTATTTATAGTCCAGTAAATAAAGGGACAAAGCTGTAAATAAATCTGTACAGTTTTCAGTGTGGCGCAATTCTTAGGTCGTTGGGGATGATTTCAAGCAAAATTTTTTTATTAACATTAACAGGTGAAAAATGGCTGAAAATGGCATCTCAAGGCCAGAAAAATGGGTTTTCCGCTAATATCTGCCAAAATATGCGAATTGGAGAATTTTTGTTTTGACAAAAAATGAAGATCGCCTTATAATCTACAAAAATGGCCCTTATAATTTTTTGCCAAAAATCAATAGTTTTCGAGATAACGGGACCCAGAAGTTCCCTCATTTCAGCTGCCGCTCTACCGCTAGAATGCTGCTATCTTCATGGATTCACTTATTAGCTTGAGGAGGAATTGTTCCATTACTCGGGCAATAATGTCCATTTTTAATCATTTAAAGTTCATCGGAATTAAAAAAGCCGTACCTATTATTGCATAGGAGTTTGGGTCCATTCTGATTTTTCTAGAATATTAAGAAAAAGCGGTGAAAGTTTTTTTTTCACAATATTTTAAGAGTATCTCATTAATTTATTGATTTTTTTTAAATGGTTTATTATTTACATTTTCTTTTTTATAATGAGACCTTAGCAAGTGTTTATTGATCCCAGAAAATTTCCTTCACCATCTTTCTTGCGTTTTAATAAAAAATTGTTTTGCCCATCTGCATTTTTAGCCACTTCTAGATCTAGAAAATCTATATCCGGTTTGGAATGTTATGGATTTTTCGACAGCCGTTTTTGAGAAAAAAATTGGTGTTGCGAAAAAAAATTGTAAGGACCATTTTTGTAGATTTTGAGGGTGATCATCATTTTTTGTCTAAACAAAAATTCTCTAATTCGCATATTTTGGCAGATATTCGCAGAAAACTTATTTTTGAGACTTTGTGGGGCCACAAATAAAAACTGTACAGATTTATTTACTGCTTTGTGTACTTTCAGGTCTTCAGTTACTGGACTATTACGCCTTTGTTAAAGTAAATAAAGTTAGTCTATTTCCAAATTTGACAGGGGCGGGATTCCTATCTGTTTTTTTTTTTTTTATCAATCTAACTTTGCAATTTTCGCTAAAATTTTACTTACAGCATACAAATTTGAATGCCATTTAACTTCGTATCATTCTTAAATACATTTTAATTTTAGGCTTGACTGACGCTTGTAACCGCACACCAAAAATTAAAACATCTGTTAAATGTCATTTTTACTCTATTACTTCAAGCTTTAAACAAGTCAATGTTCTTGCAGCATAAAGCTAAATATTTTAACCAAATTATATTTTTTGAAACGCATGCCATTTTATAAAAAGATATTTTTAGTGCATTAAAATTTGGTCTCATTATTTAAACAGTATGAATACTGTGACTAACCAGTAAATTTATTATCGGACCATAAAACGTAATAATGCTAGTCACATTTTCCCATTAAAATGATTAAGTAAAATAATTGCACCCTTTTTGTAAAGTATTGGTTTAGTTCTGAATTAATTAAATAATACATTAGGTATATGTAATATTTGCTTGCAATATTTAAACAGTAAATAATTAACAGAATATTTGAATTATTAATATTGGTGTTTTATTTAGTATATGAAATATTGTAAAATGTTTTGTATTGGTAAATAAGAAGTTATCAAATTTAATCAGGGTATTAATATTAATATATGAAAAATTAATACATGGCTATTCAGTCCGGAATTAAATTCAGGTAAGTTTTGGATTTCGGCGAAGACAAAATTTAAAAGCTTATACCAGATATTCACCAGATAGAACAGATACTTAAATACCGTTAATCTAGACCCCACCTGGCCTTTGATCGCATTTCGTGAAAATAATGCTACTTGAGCACTTTTAACAACAGTAAGTATTTAGAGATAAAACAAAATCAATTAAAAAATATTTTTTTAAATATTGTTAGCATAGGCTTAAGGGGGGTTGAGAGTGCTTAAACCAAAGATTAGCCCCCTATAAATGAGCTCAAACTACTTTAATTTTA
This sequence comes from Listronotus oregonensis, assembly GCA_019359885.1. Taxonomy (NCBI): domain Eukaryota; kingdom Metazoa; phylum Arthropoda; class Insecta; order Coleoptera; family Curculionidae; genus Listronotus; species Listronotus oregonensis. Next base: position 34,002 of record JAHBCN010008725.1, on the reverse strand, counting down.
AAATTTACCCTAAAAATGTGGTAGACAAATATTTGTCTAAAGTTGGAAAAATGGGTTTATTATATTATTTTTTAAGTCTAGCAGACATTAAAATAAGCATCACAAAAAAATGCCAGCTGAGATGTAGGCTAGAAATTCTTTACTAACGAGAACCAAAAAAATAGCACTACTTATACATGTTCCACCGAAAATAAAAGTAGCATAACTTAAAAAAAAAGTAGTTTAAAAATAAATGAATAACCAAAAAAATTATAATATTAAGCAAGTACTACGTAAGCAGTAATTAAATCTTTATTCAATATTTTTTACACCTGACAGGTCGCCTTTAGGGGTCGGTAGGACGCGGAGACTAACAAACTCCCACTACCACAATTTTCGTATAGCCGCATTTAAATATTATATTTTATTTAGGTTTTTCCATGTTCACTCTAGGAAATACTAAAAACTAAATACAAATTTAAAAAACTATTACAGCAGAAGCCTAGAATTAAGTGTTGGCTTTCATATAGTTTTTGAAAATTATCGATAACTTATACCGTTTTTGAGAAGAACATTATGCCCCGAACCCCAAATTGGATCCAATTTTCGCGGCGCAAATGGACTCTTAATACATTATTTTAAGTTTAAGCTAAAAAACACATTTTTATGTACTTTTTCCTTGCCACTTGTCCTAACTATTTATTGCCAAAAATAGGGTCACTTTCAAAGTTTTTCTTTTTACATGTTTATCGGCAGGGTAATTTAAGCTTACACAGAAACAGTTACAATAATAAATGTATTATATACCTTAAAAGTATGTCTTGAATAAGTATAAGACACTATTCGCGTGACAGTGTCAATAGAATGACAGTAGGTTTTGCTGTCATATTTTATTTGATTTTTTGCATATGAAACAAAAGTTGCATTTTTGTACTGCCAATTCTCTTCTGATATGATGTTTGTATGTTTTTATATCTGATGACAACGATATCACAACCAGAACTCTAATTTTCTTAAAAAAATATATTGCTTTTAACTTGAAGAATGTTATATTGTGTTAGGGAGCGTCCATTAATTACGTGAGGCATTTTTTTATTTGGACCCTCCCCTTAATTTGGTCAGATGTCGTCAGACCCCCTTTTACTTACGTGAGATTTAGTTTATAATTTTTAAATAATTAGTTTTATTTACATGTATTTTGCTACTAACAATAAATCTATAAGCGTTAATACAAAAATGAAATAAGAGAAAGAAAATTAATACCACGTTAAAGGTGCATTTTACATATCTGTTTAAATTTATTAAAAGTAAAAGTAAAAACAGACTGCATCAGCATCCCTCTAATTTTTCGCTCGCTCGCATCTTTATATTATTTTCGGTTTAACGGAAGTGGCGTGAATCTTAATATATTATATAAAAACCCTGTATAGTTTTTGATATTTGAGGTCTAACTGTTTAAGTGCACACACCAAAAAAATATTAGGTTTAAATAAAGGTATCCATAAACAGAAATGTTCGGAAAGTTATGCCTTATTTAATTTTTATGTTCAATACAGGGTATTTTATTAAAATTTTTGAGCATTATTCTGAAGATCAGTTCTAGCAGCACTATGGGTAAAATGGAAAGTAGTATTATTATAACCTTAGCAGATAGAGTCCCCAAAATAAGTTAAATCACACATCTTAAATTTCTATAGTATTTATTTTTTGTCCGATATAATTGTATAACATGCGGTCATTTGGACATTTTTAATCACCATTTGCTCCAAAACCAACAAAAATAGGTAGATATATAAAGGTTTTATGTTAAGAATGGTTTGTGGAATTCAAATTTTAAAAAAATAAATGAGGTATTCTATTTAAAATATCAAAATTCACACCACTTCTGGTTTAACCGAAAGTAATAGAAATATTTTATTTTATCCAAAACTGACATCCGATTACACAATATATCAGGCTAAAATTTGAAAGCAGTATTTGCATTGAAGAAAATAAATAGTGATTTCCTTGTCAACTGGTAAATACGTATGTAACTGTGGCTTAAGATCACTCCCCCAACATTAGCGTCACTAATTTTAAAATAGTTAGGAAATGTTAAACAATAAGTTTTTGAATACGTGTTTATGTTTATAAGCAGCTAATATTTTTATGTCTAAATTTTTATCCCTATAAAAACCAATAAGTCGATGACGTCTTAGCCAAGTTTAAACAATAAGACCTGGTCAACCTTAACCGCATTAGAACCAACTGCGGAAGGTGTGCCGACTCCTTGCATAGATGAGGTAAACTTTCCTCTGCGGCCTGCGATTGTGGTCATGAGAGACAGACTCTCAAACACATAGTGCAACAATGCCCGCTAAGGGCATTTGCAGGTAACCCACAGGATTTTCTAATGGCAACCCAGGAGTCAATTAATTATATATTTAATTAAGACATTTGTTGGTGATTCGATTTGTGTATGACTATATACAACTTAGTATCTGAAATGTCCTTATATGTAATCATATAAAATGTTTTTTTTCTTTATTGTGACATTGTTGTGATATAATGTTAAAATAAATAAATAAATACTTCTATTCGTCCAGCAAGATCAGCAAAATTAGCAGTGTAGGAAACTATCAGAAGATTGTTAACTAAGCTTTAACAAATACCGTAAGCCAGTATGTGTGATTCGGATTTCACATTAATTGGCAGATTTCTTTTAAATGGCAGTATCTTTATATTATTGAAATAATTCAAACAGTATTTTGGTATTGGTATTGGTATTGGGACATTGTTGAGTAATCTGGAAAAAATGGGTTATACCCTTAGAAAATTCACGACACCCAGTACTATAGCTTTGTACAAGCGCTTGGGTTAATCTTTGCACTAAAAAAATATGTTGAATAATAAACAAGATTTCTTGACTTCTTAATATAATTTTCAATAAATTACACACCAAGTCATTTACCGGATTCATTTTAATACAAAGAAGCTACGACAAGACCATCAGTAATAAACTAAAAATACAAAAAATATTATTATTAAAAAAACAAAAGCATTAAAACTACTTATAAATAATATAAACAAAGTAAACTCAAAAGAAATTTCTTGGATTGCAAATACCTAAAGGAAAAAACAGGAACGATCTTGCAAAATCCATCTTGTTGGGGGAGGCTTCGCCGATAATCGATACAAAACCGCTAGGACTAATCTAATTTTATAAGGCATTTAATTAAATTTTACAGAATAATTTAAATTCAACCCTTACCATTAGGATCTTGACAACTTCCAGAAATACAAAGGTGGTTAGATCAGGGCAATGTTGCGCATTTATGTATCTTACAATATGATGCCTAGAAAGTTTTATTATTCCTAGTATTTTCAGAGATATTCAAGGAAACCCTGAAAATTTTAAAATCGTTTTTGTTTTTTTCCTGGCTCTATTTCAAAAATTTTATCATAAGGTGCACACTTTCGTTGCCATTTTACCACGCTATTTGATAGTGCTTTTAGATTTTACATCCGACGTTTCGTCACTCGGCCACCATCATCAACTTTTTTTATTCCTATAAACTAGACTTATACGTAGGCACATATTGCTTCTTATGTTGATTTCAACAGTTTATAACATAATATAGTTTTAAAGCGCTTACCCCTTTTACTTCAAAAACTAATATTGTCCAAAAAGTTTAGTTCAGTACTTGTCATAACAGGTTTACCCTGAGTTTTAGTTTAAATGTGACAGTAAGTGTGGGTTAAATATTGTAAGTCATAAGCCTAGTCTTTTAGGATTTAAACATCACGGAAAAAATTATATTAATATAACCCGTTTATTTTTACTGATCGGGCATGAAAGTGCATAACCCTAATTTTTAGGGGGATACAATCTACAGTGCCATTTTTCACAGCTGCCATGGTATAAGCACTAATTAATTAGGCACTGCACACATAGGCTGTATGATTTGTGATGGGCCGAGTTAGGCTGACTCGAGTATACCTGCTAGGTACTCACATATGAAGTACTTAATATATTTAAATACAGTATTTGAATTAAGATTTTACTACTGAGGTATTCAAATACAGTATATGGATACACAGGTATTCTAATGAATAGTTGAAGTCCTTAAGTGTTTGCCTAAAACGATTCAAATGTAAGTTGTGCACTCACGCACATATTATAATCAAATCGCTACAACTTGTTAAATTTTATTTAAAAAATGGCAAAACGCAATGCTAAAGGCCTATAAAGGCGCCTGTCCCATGAGGTTGGTCAAGAACGATGGTACAGCCTCCCCTTGGTGGTGCCAAGAACTAGATCACCTTAAAAAGGACACCAGGAAAGCTTTTAACAAGGCTAAAACAACCAAACCGATGAGGACTGGGAACTGTACAGATCTCTCCTCAAAGAATACAAAAAAGTCATAAGACAAAAACAAAGAGCGGCCTAGACATCCTACTGTGAGGAAATTAAAAATTTCTCTGCTGCAGCTAGGCTCCAAAAAGCTCTTAATAAAGATCCATACCAATGAATAGGAAAATTGAAAAACGAGGATGGTTCCTACACAACCAACCTTGAAGAAAGCATCAACTGTCTGGTTGCTACACACTTTCTGGGTTCCACCACTAAAAAATCAGCAGACACAGAGCATGTGGACGTTGATGTAGAGGTGATACCCACAAACAAAGACTGGCAAATAGCCTCGAAAATTATTGATGAAGGCAAAGCTTGTTGGGCCATCACTGGCTTCTCCCCCTTCAAATTACCAGGACCACACGGCGTATATCCAGCCCTACTTCAGTGGGGAATGGAGGTACTACTACCACACCTGGTAGGGATGTTCAGGTCATCACTGGCTCTACGATACATCCCAAAGGCCTGGAGAGAAGTCAGAGTCGTCTTCATACCAAAACCAGGGACGGCTGACTACAGTATCCCTAAATCATTTAGACCAATCAGCCTTACATCATTTCCCATGAAAACAATGGAGCGGCTATGCGAAAGATATATCAGGGATGTAGTGATTATCAATAAACCCTTACACCCAAACCAACATGCATACACTACAGGCAGATCAACGGAGGCAGCACTATACGCAGTCTCAAATAAAATCGAAAGATCAATCAAGAAGTCCGCCTTAGGTGTATTCGTAGACATAGAGGGAGCGTTTAAAAAAACGACCTTTACCAAAATATCAGACGCACTTGCTGATTATCATACCCCACCAACAGTAAATGGATGGATAATGAATATGCTCTCTAAACGAGTCATAAAAATAAGGGCTGACGATGTTAAGGTCAGGAGCAAGGTAACAAAAGACTGTCCGCAGGGAGGAGTACTCTCACCCTTACTATGAAACATGGTTCTAGACAGCCTCTTGCGACGCCTTAACAACGAAAACCTATACACGATAGCATACGCGGATGACGTGGTTATTTTGCTAACAGGCAAATTCCTAAGGTAATTTGCGATAGAATGCAATATGCCCTTAGAAAGTTGGAACAGTGGTGCGTTGAGCACGCTCTATCTGTAAATCCCAAGAAACCAGAAATGGTTCTGTTTACAAAGAAAAAGAAATTAGGGAACCTCACAGCACCCGTTCTTTTCAATACTAAACTGAGCTTCTCAGCAGAGGTCAAATACCTTGGTATTACCTTTGACAGTAAGCTAACATGAAATTCTTACTTGGAGAACAGAATAAAGAAAGCATATATTGCATTTGATCAATGCCACAGAACCATAGGAAGGACTTGGGGATTCTCTCCCAAAGTAGCCCATTGGATCTACATCACCATAATAAGACCCATGGTAACTTACGGTTCCATAGTGTGGTGGTCCAAAACAAAACAGATCACGGCAAAACATAAGCTAGATCAAATTCAAAGAATAGCATGTTTAAACATCACAGGTGCTATAAGGGCTACACCGACTAGAGCTATGGAGGTGATATTGAATCTCACCCTCCTTGATATATTGGTAAGGGAAGCGGCTTTGATGACTCTAACACGCCTCCGCATGGTCGGTCTAGACACTAATGTAGGCACTGACTCAACTGGACGTTGCCTGTGGAGGGATGTTACGGGGGAACTTCCAATTCTACAGGCAAGAGCGGACTCAGTTGCAGCAAGGTTCGTTTTCAATAAACCCTACACAATCAACATAAGAGGAACAATACCAATAAAGGAACCATTAGCCTGTACATTGACGGCTCTAAGACCAAGGTGGGCACAGGCTGTTGCATATACTTACCAACCATAAGCCTGAAAATCGGATGGACAATGGGCGCCGAACCCAGCGTGCTTTAATCCGAACTGACAGCCATAATCATAGCGGCTTACGAAATTAAAAGCCGCAACATCGCCAACCATACGATCTGTATTTATACAGACAGTAGGCAAGCATTACTAGCCCTGAAAAGACCACGCATTACTTCGGGACTTGTACTAGAATGTCATCAAGCCCTGACTAACATCTCTCTAAATAATTTGGTCAACCTACTTTGGATCAAGGGACATGACATATCTAAAGGTAATCATACCGCTGACTCGCTGGTCAGGGCGGCTGCGGGACGGAAACTAGTTGGTCCCGTTCCCACCACTGGACTGACAACAACAGCGATTAAAGACATTATTAAAGAATACTCCCATCGACTGTTTAAAGGAAAATGGAATGATACTACGAACTGCAACTTTGCAAAAATAATGCTGAGCTATCCAGACAAGTAAATAGCGAAAAAAAAACCTTATGATGTCCAGAAGGAACCTCCGAACACTAACGGGTGTTCTAACTGGCCACTGCGGACTACGGGGGCACCTATTTAAAATGGGTCTAACGAACACAGGATTATGTGAACAAGAAAATGAGACCGTGGAACACATTCTTTGCGATTGTCCCGCCCTCACATTTGAATGGAACTCCATGCTGGGCACGAACTGGCCAATACTGGCCGAAATTAGGGAGATTCCACATTAAGGCATCGTCAACTATTGTAAATCAATAGGTTGGACGACGCAGTGAATCTCCCGCCTACAAGAGGAAGCACAAAGGACCTACTGAGGTCTAGGTGCAGTGGTATATTACCACCCTCTGAACATTCAGATCAGACAGTATCGTTCTTTTTTTTTTGGTAAAATATTATAATGTTATTTAAGTCATTGCTATAATGGCAAAAAGGTGACAGAAGTGGACATTCGTTACTAACATTTTACTTATAACAGGTTATCTCATCACCATAATAACTGTTTGCCAAAAAAAAATATCCTATTATTATAATATCAAATCCAAAAATTTATTTTTGTGCCAAATTAAACTATTTGTTTTTAAAATGTACCAAAATTTAAACCAGTTTGTATTTTAAATATAAAGATAATAACCATAAATTATTTATTTACTTATTCATTTATTTTATTTATTTATATAATACAACTACCCAGACAGAGTATTTCAATTATAGGGCAGGAAATTCGACATACATATTTACATACAGATAATATTAAAAATAAAATACAGTGTTAAACAATAATTACCATAAGATTAATAAAGAACAGTTCTCGAATATACACACTTGGTAAGTTATAATTACTTTCCTTTCATATTTTTAAACCAAAAATGAATAATTAACTTTTAAATAATTTTGATAAACTACAATAAAAAAATTAAAAACATGCTTCTTTTTTTCATGGTTTGTACACATTACATGAATGAGCGAAAACATAAGTAGGTTTCTTTGTAGAACTGGTAAATGAAAAAATGAATAATTAATGCGAGTCTGTAGGGAAGGAACATAAAATTTAATTTTACTTAAAACATCGGGACAATCTATTTTATTATTAAATATTTTATGAAACAAAAAATAATTGACTAGTATTCTATACGTCTTGAAAGAGTCACTTATTTAATTTTACTTAACAAAACATTATTTGAAAATCCAGTATGTGGATAAATACCACACGGCTTAAACCAAAAATATTTAGCAAAACGTCTTTGAATCTTCTCTAAGCTACTAGAATAAACTTCATAGGCCCGGTACCAAATAAGATTTAGAAGAATTATGCACAAGAAATTGCTTTCTTGGTCAAAATCATAACTGTGCTTCCAATATAGTAGTTCTGTTACCATATAAATTATATTTGTTGTTATCAAAATAATAGCATGTCATAATTTGGTTAGTTTCGGTTAATTCTGGTTAACTCTAATTAGTTCTAGTGATGGAGCTTTGTTGTCCAGTCATAAATTGCATTTTTTGGTAATGCACCTATATTTACAAATACAGTACAGACTTAATAATCCGGATCAATTAAAGCAAGGGCTAATCTGGATTAATAAAAAATCCGAATTATTGCGTTTTGCATTTTTTAAAAGATACATTATTAAAAACGGTTAAAATAAATACACTTAATTCTCAAAACCAAAAACAAATATATTATAAGCAAGATTACATAATATAATATAATGATAAACCTACAAAACAAACAGAGGTATGTACGTACATACTAGATATGTATGTACTAAGAATATTCTACATTATTTAAAATAGTCGAAGATTTTGCTTTGTTTTTTAAGTGCAATAATTGATAAATGCTTAACCACAGCTTTTTTAATATTTTATAGTACAAAAATATCTCCAATGCCAAGATTATTTTCTTTAGCCCATTGCAAGCCCAATGTAAAATATTTTATTGCATCCATATGTTTTTGGCTGGATATTGACTTCATCGCCGGTCCCTTCGTCCATATCCTCATAATGAAGATCGCCATCTTCTATGACATCGTCTTCATTTTCAATCCATTGACTCGTTTCACCATTTGTATGAGACTCGCCAAAAATTTGTTTCTGCATGTTTGAAATGTCTTGAAAGCCTTGGTTTATTTGCTGCAATTTTCTTTGTAATACGCTTAGGGGAATCAGATCATCCGGTCATAATCGGGTAAATTGCCTGATAAAAGTTTGTGCCAGCACTTTTCTAAAAAGTTAGTTTTCACTTTTGGCCATGAATTATGGAGTAGACAACTTAAATCCATAAGATTGATACTCTTAATGCATTTAACGACATCATCTTTGACTTCGAGTTGTGAAAAAATATGCGCTAAAAGGTTTTTTCGGTAGTTTAGCTTTGTTAATCTGATATTATTTTGATCTAAAGGCTGTAACAACGCGGTGCAGTTTGGTGGTAAAAACAAAGTGAATATATTTCCATCTTCACTAATCACTTCCTCTTCAGAGCAGTGACATGGTGCATTGTCAGTCAATAGCAACGCTTTTTTAGGAAGTCGTTGCTTACCAATAACAAGAATTCGAAGTTTGTAAGTATCATCGCCGTTTGTGAAGGCTAGGAACGTGATTCGCTCCTTGCTTGATTTTCTGTCGGGAGCCGTTGCTTCGATACTGCGAACTAAGGTTTTATCAGGCAATAATTTCCGAAAGAGGCCCGACTCGTCATCATTATAAATTTGCTGGAGAAGGATATCGTAAGCTTCTATTACTTGCTTTAGTTTGGCAATAAAGGGAGCAAAGTAGATTCATCATTTGAGAATTTCTGTCCACAGATTTTAAGATGCGTCAGCCCATGTCTTTTTTTTAAACTAAGGAGCCTGCTTGGAACAAAGTTATGTGTTCCATAAATATGCTAGTAGAGCTGCCTAGCTTTTGCTCCTAGTATTTCAAACCAAATATTTTTAGTAAACCAGGAATACAATTCTCTTTCTAACGCCGGATATTCTGCTTGCCGTAAGGTTTTACGACAGCCTGGCCCAGAATGGCAAAGTCCAATAAATCTAAAACATTTATCAGTATAGTTGGATCATTTTTAAAATGAAATTCGGTGCCCTTTGAAAAGAAAAAACATAAAAAGTAGCAAAGAGGTTTAATTTTTATTGTCGGTCGCCTTTGCTTTTTATATGGTCTATTTATTACAGACACGTGCGGGAAGCGGCACATTATAAAAAGCAAAGGCAACCGCAGTTCAAACCAAATCTTTTTTGCTACTTTTTATGTTTTTTTTTCAAAAGGCGCCGAATGATCCGACTTTAAGTATCACCATCAAAAACTTAGTTCCAACATAAATTACCTCCTTATTTTATCTTATTTTTTCTTATATCGGAAATAGTAGAAGTTACGACGTCGCGCTGTACTGGAGAGCAAGTGATTTACCACTAACACCGTTTTTTAATTTATCTAATATTTCACCCTCTTGTTTTATAGTCAAAGTAATATGTTAACGTTTTGCTATTTTGCACTGCACGCTGCACTAAAATACGTCCGGCCATCAAATAATCAAAATACAAATGACTAGCAGCTAGCCGCATTGAAATAACTAACGCGTTCAGACAAGTTAGAACCGATAACCATGTATGTAACGATCGCAAATCCGGATTATCGAATCATGCGATCCGAATTACAAGATACATAATTTAAGCTAAGCATTAATCCGGATTAGCAAAATATCCGGATTATCGCTCTCCGAATTATCAAGTATATACTGTAATTTCTTTTAAAAGGTTAGTTTTAACAAATTGGTGACAGATCTATCATTTTGAGAACATACGAATTGCGATAACTAAACAGTAAATGTGACTGATTCAATAACACTCCTTTTAAATCTTATCCTTACATTGTGAAGAACACTCGATTAATTTTTTGGTAATCAAAAGGATAATTTTAACTAGTTACATTTTTTACATAAATTCTATAAAAATAAAAAGGTATTATGTTCCTGATTTATTAAATATTTTTCTTTAATTTTGACTAAATTGCAATATTTAAGTCTGTATAAAAATAACCAAGGTAAATGTTATTTATTTTATCAAAGTATTTTTTTATGTAAAAATCTAACTGTTTATTTATCTGTAAAGAAATGGGCATCGGCGCTTAATTCAAATCAATATTTAAGTTTAATTAAGTATTTGTATAGTCTAATTAGTATTCGAATACTTTAATGAGTATTCGAATAGAAGAATTAGTATTCGAATACTCCAGAATAAGTATTCGTATACTAGATACTAGTGTTCAAATACAAATGCGAGCCTCCAGACTATATCAATAATGTATTTTTTTAAAGAGCACTAAAATACTTGAATACCCACTAGTCCCACACTCGGCCCAACACTATGCATGATATGTTCTAGGATTATATTTACATTAAAAGTATGTACGCTAAATCACAAATAAAGCTGATTTAATCTTCAAGTTTATATCGTTTAAAAAACCATTAGAAACATATTAAAATGTCTTTAACAACAAACACAAATACAATAAAACGTTACATAAAATACCATAACCAGTTGCAGGACCATAATCTAATATCGTTTAGGAAATTGTTTTAAAATTAAATTTCATAAACTATTAAGTTGGAAATTATTAGTTAAACAGAGATTTTCTTATGATTTGGTAATAAATAACTTTGCAATTGTTATTTAAGTTTTATACTAAACATTTTAAATGCAAAAGAGTGTGAATGTAAGGTGGCAAGTCTCAATTTTTTTGGTCTCATTTTTTTTACTTATCCTGGTAAAGTACATGTTTAGTCTAAGAGCTTTAGACGTAATTTTAACGTGATCGTGCTCACGGATGAAATTCATCTAGATGCTTCACTTTCCCAGGAACATGACATTCCTGCGCGGTATACGGGGCAAAAGTACAGTACTTTTCAAAGAGACAAATAGGATGCGCTTAAACTTAAAAGTAAGCCGGACCCTAAGGTTACATCGTACTTTATCGGATTCCCAAGGGTCGGCCAACTGAGAGGTGCCGAACAGGGTGGCAAAAAAATAAAGTGTAAAGTACCCCAAAATTATGCGGATACAGCCGCCGTTTGCAGTGTTTATTTCCTTGAATATGACCAAATTTGCGGCTAAATGTCGATTGGTATTTTGCCACGCGACAAAAATAACGTCATTTGGATAGGACCGCCATTTTAACGGTTTTCTTTAGGAGTCTTGTGTTTAAACTTCCGCAAAACGGGGTCAATTTGGTACGGCCGCCCTATTACCGTTTCATTACTTTGCATACAAGGAATTTTATTCAAAAAGGGAGCTTAAGAGACATTTAAAAACACGGAAACGGTAGCTCTTTTGGAATAAAATTCCTTACATGCAAAGTAATCAACCGTAAAAATGGCGGCCGTATCCGGATGACGTAATATTTGTCACGTAACAAAATAAACTCTGTTTTACGGATAACCGAATATTCTGAAATTATATATCCAAGGAAACAAACACTGCAAAACTTATCTTGGATTGGGGCGCCAAAAATCTTGTTCAGTTTAGTGCCTTGAAAACACAGTCATGTTCGCTGTCGCGAAAAATCTGCCAATGCTCATCCCTTACATATAAGCGGCCATGTTCTGCAGAACAAATAGTCGTTTAATCTGGTCGGCCTTACTTTTGAGAATAACCTCAACTGGCACAAATACATTACATCCATAGCCATGGCAGCTTCAAAAAAGCTTGGATTTCTCTTTCGAGTCAAAAAATATTTCTCTTCTTCCAATCTGTACATTCTGTATGTATCCCAAATCAGATCCTCTTTAGAATATTGTTCTCATGTCTGGGGAATCGCGTCTCCTACAACACTTAGCATTCTGGACTCCATTCACAGAAGAGCCGTTTGTCTTATTAATGATCCAACGCTCACAGAAAGGCTTTCTCTTCTTGCCCACCGTCGAGCTGTAGGGGATCTGTAGCTCTTTTGTAGGTATTTTTACGGCTTCTGCTCAGAGGAATTGGCCAGTATAATTCCTTCTCTGGCAGCTCCCAATGGAACAACACTTAGTGCAACTTTTATGCATCCTTTTACAGCTCATTAGAGAGGCCCCGAACTTCTCGCTTTCTTCGGTCCTTCTTCCCTAGAGTGTCAAGACTATGGAACTCGCTGCCAGCAGAAGTTTTTTTTTCTCCTTCCAATCTTCAAATATTTAAGTCCCGTGAGAACAAACTGCCTCTCACCACACTTAAGACACCCACGGTACGTTAGTACTTAGGCATCAGCCTTCGTGGACTATCCCAAGATAAAAAAAAATGTGCAGCCGTATCCGCATAATGTTAGTCACCCTTAATTTTGGGCTGCTTTACCCCTGGTTGCCACCCTGTTCAGCACACTTTAGTTGACCGCGCCTCAAGAATTCGATAAAGTACGACGCGACCTTGGGATCAATCTAATTTTCAAGCGTAACCGCATCACGTTAATAACCAAAAAATACCGTTCTTTTAATCTGTATAAATACCCTTCGAACACGCTTCGTTAGCGGCCTAGGCAGGAAAGTAATGTTCCTGGATAAGGAAACCATACCAATAATTCTCATCCGTGACCGCAATCACGTTAAAATGTCAGCTTTAGCTTTTCTACTATAAGACATGCATAACTTTACGCTGAACATTTTTCGTATTTATTCCCATTTTTCACCCAGTATATATTTACCGATTTCTTGTTTTATAAAATTGTTTTTTAAGTTCTTCCTTACTATTCTATACTGATTTTATTTCAGATTTAAAATTCATTTTTATATTAGCTTATATTTTTTTTTGCTATTGCGGATCAAAACATAAGACAGATAGAACAAAAGATCTAAAATAAACTAGTAATCATTAGCGAAAGAAGGACTCTCGTCTTGACTCAAGCTTTTGGCAAGAGAAAGGTAAGTTTCCAGTTTCGCCTCCACGAAACAAGACGAGATAAGACGTTTGGTTTCTTTAAACTTATATTGTCTAAAATGTTTATTTAATACACCAAGCCTTATCTGTTTTGGGTTGGGTGTACGAGGTGGCCGGGATGTTTTTGTTGAAAACCTCTTTCAAAGATGTATATAACAAGAATCCCTTAGAAAGGTCCGGAAAATTTGTTAGAAATACAAAATTTGAAAAAAAAATAAGAATTTTTCTTTACTTTAATCGCTTATAACGCTGTAAGTAATCGTTTTAAAAAACATTTGTAAAGGGAAGTTTTAAAATTATATTTAGGATGAGATTGGTTAGAAACCGTATGTTGTGCTAGTTGCAAAATAGCAATAAGCAAAAAGAGGAAAACAAGCTGTAGTTCCTTGCATGATCTTTTTGGACCCTTAAATTTTTACGTACTTTTTTATTTAACTCAAGGAGAACGTTTTGCCATGACAAAATATCATGTTAAATTAGTTTTAATAGTTTTTGTACAATAATTCCGCAATTTAATTTTGTATAAAAAATTGGCACAATGTTTAGAGCGCACAATATGGAACTTAGACATTTAATTTTTTGTTCATATACTAAAGGCTTTAAGATTTTAAGAGTTTTTATATAACTAAAAATTGGATTATTTGTTCGTCTTTAGCAATTATTTAAATTATATTTTTAATAAAAAATTTTACTGAAAATATGATTTGAAAGTACTCGTAAAGACGCCTCTTTTAATATATGAAAATTACACAGCCCCACAAAAACAAAGTTGAAGGTCCGAAAGACTTGACCATGGTATCTTTATGTTTCTGGGGTCGCTAAATCCAAATCCGGGTTCAGTTTAACCCCATCAGGTCAGGGTCAAGAGCATTTCAAAGTCAAATCGCAACAAAATTTGATGGGCTCAAACTGACCACGGATTCGAATTCAGGGATTTCAAAAACAAAAGTATACACTCTTAAAATTTGGTTAAGAATAATTTTGCAGATTTGACCTTGAAATGATCTTGATCCTGACCTAAAGTTTTGAAAAACTTAAACATGGTATCTTTATGTTTTTGGGTTTTACCCCATCAGGTCAGGGTCAAGGGCATTTCAAGGTCAAATCTGCAAAATTAATCGTAACTAAATTTGAAGAGTGTATACTTATAATTTTAAGGTCGTTGAATATGAATCCGTGGTCTGTTTGACCCCATCTGCTCATGGTCCAGATATATTTATTTGTCGAATCTGTCAAATTATGATTTTACAGATTTAATCACTGATTCGTACTTAGCAACCTTAAAGTGTCCTTAACCCTAACCCGATGGGGATACGGGTTCAGCGACTCCAAAAACAAAGATACCATGGTCAAGTCTTTCAGACTTTCAATTTTTTTTGTGGAGCTGTGTTATCAATGGGTCGATTGATTGTCAAAATATATGTTGTTAAATCCAGAAATTGTTGAAGGCGCCTAAATGATCGGATTTTCCTTAAAAAAAAACTTTTAAAAGCTTAAAATCTCCAGTATATAATAAAAAAATTAAATGTATGGGTTCAACATTCTAGACTCTACACAATTTGCAAAATTATTATTGAAAAACTTTTCAGTTGATTTCAACAAAATTTGGCACGGTATTTCATCCTAGTATGAGGTTTTATTTAAGTAAATATATAAAACCTCACATAAATCTCGGAATCGAAATAAATCCATGCAATATATTGCTTCAGGAGCCAGTGACAGATTTACATGACGTAGTTCCTCTTAAGCGATTACTAATGGAATGTATCAGAGAATTGTATCATAAAGCTTCGTAAACGTCAGCTGCGGTGCCGTTGGGGCAATGAGCGGCGGTAGCCTTTTTAATAATGATAAAGCACTAGATTTTAAAATGACAAAGTTAATTCACAACCAACTGTTATTCTTATTGTTGTTCATAGATATGGGGCGATAATAAAGTAACAATGTTCATATTCAAATATGTAAGCATCTAACTTGCAAACGCTGTAACCGAAAAATCTAAAGTTTTTACCATGGGCGTAGATTTGCATGCTCTTTAATAAACCTTTGCTCAATTTTTCTCCAAAATAATTATGAAAGCCAATAATTGACCCCACCAAAATTTACATGGGATTTCTTATATCCCGCCTGACGACGTACCACCCGGTATATCCAGTCATTTCCTCCTAACTAAAAACTTGTTCAATTGTAGGTCACCCAATGTCTCGAAAAAACAAACAGTTGACTATAACATGGTGCATTATACGTCAGCTGGTCGCTCGCACATGAAGAAAAAATTATACTTTTTATGATTTCCTCTAACTAAAAATGTACCTGATGATAGCTTATATGCATTTATAAATAATATATATATATATATATATATATATATATATATATATATATATATATATATATATATATATATATATATATATATATATATATATATATATATATATATATATATATATATATATATATGTCAGTTGCTCGGTGCAAAAAACGTCAGCTGATACTGAGCATCTATCGAATATTTAAACGCATCAGCTGACAGTGTTATCCTCGACTTACTGCTGGCTGATTTTTTTAATTAATAACAGTATTATATTGACAATCAGCTTACAAATTGTATTTGGAAGGCAATGACATATCCAAAATATTCTCGTTATTTCTAAAATGGTTTTTGCATCGAGAAACAGTCAGCTGACATATATATTTATCCATAGTTGCATTTAAGCTATCACCAGGTAGTTAAGAGAAAATCACTGAAAGCATTTTTTTATGTTCGAGCTTTCGAGCCACCAGCTGCCGTATAAAGCACTATGTTATAGTCAGCTAATTGTTTTTTTTTTCGAGTTATTGGGTTAGCAAGTTTTTAGTTGGGAGGAAAGGATTGAATATACCGGGTGGTGCATCGTCGGGCTGGATATAAGATACCTAATATAATTTTTAATGAGGTCAATTATTGGCTTTCCTTACTATTTTGAAGAAAAATTCTATTGAAGTTTATTAAAGAGCATGCAAATCTACGTCCATGGTTAAAACTTTAGATTTTGTGGTTACACCGTTTGCGATTTGATGCTAATATATATTTTTTAAATTGTTACCTTATTATCGCCTCATATTTGTGAACAACAATAAAAATACCAGTTAGTTTTAAATTAAAGTTGTTATTTTAAAATTTAGAGCTTTATCACTATTTAAAAGGTACCGCTATTTATTGCCCCAACGCAACCGCAGCTGACTTTTTACGAAGCTTTATGATACAACTTCCTGATACTAAATATTGCTTGAGAGGAAATAATTGACCAAATTTTTACCTGGCTCCGGGACTATATATTCTTTGCATTTTTTGTTTACTGCTATTTTTAAATTGTAGAAAATTTGGTTATGAAACTTGTTTTTCTCTTCCTCTCTCTACATTTTTTTTCTGCCATCAATACTTACAAAGTTATGAAATTTAAAAAAATAAGTTTTTTTTCAATTGATTTTTAATATTTTGCCTGTTTAACAAGTGCTCCAGACCTTTCTAAGTGGCATCATTATCTCGATTCTTGTTATGTAGATCCTTCTTAAGAGTTTTTAGCAAAAGTACGAATGTCACCTTGAGAACAGTGGATTTTTTTTCATTATTATAAATGTGGCCATAAAAAACTCTGGAAATTATTTTCGAGTTCCCAGGATGGCCGCTAGGGGGCGTATTTGGTATAATAGCTTAATTTTCTCGCTTAAAATCCCAATGAAAATATTGTCATGGCAATTTTTGAATAAAAAATCCTACATCATTTTTTTTGACCGCTGTCAAATAAAGTGGTGGAGGTAGGTTTTACCCCTGAAAAATAAAAATGCTTGTAGTGTCAGTTTGACTTAGCCGATTTTACTGAAACAACTTTTGATTAAAAAAGCATTTTTGGAATTATGTTTCTATAAAAATAAAACAACAATTTATTTTTTCATTGTTCTGCAAGAAGGCGTTGATTTATAACTTACCCTATTTCTTTAAATATCTCTAAAAAATTAATAAAATTCTTTTTTTTCTCACGATAATGAGTAGAGCACTAAAACTAAAAAAATAGTGAAAACCGCAAAACGATATCTCTATTTATAACGAAGCTATTAACAAAAATGTTTAAAATTTTCTTAAGGCACCGGAAGCGCGTCCTCACGCGCATTGTTCGTCGCATAAACGAGTAATCATAATCAAATGGTTAGTTTATATTATTTTTAAGTTTGTAAAATGTTCGCCAGGGGGCGTAACACTAACACCGTATTGATTTTTAAAATTAACGAATTCTTTCAAAACAATTTGTGGTCTTGAAGAAGACCTATTGTTGATATGTTGACCTAGTGTCTCCCTAGATGCTCGAAATGTTCGCCATTTTGTTCCAGACATTGCTTGACTCTTTGTCTTGTAGAAAAAACGGCATTTTCAATTTCCGACCTTAGAAGGCCATGAATTGCATTGTTATAAGTTAACAAAATTAAACTTGAAATAGAAAACTAGATGATAAAGATACGAATTAAGTTAGTTTTAAGTTTAAAAGTATCTTAAACATGTGTTTTACCTTGCAGAAACATAGTTATAGCTGGAGTAAAACCATAAATGTAAAATGTACATTTAGTGTTTCAAAACACGTTTAACAAAACTTTACGAGTACTGCACCGAATAAAATTTTCATTTTCGTTTTGCATTTACTTCGCAACCTCGCACTAAAGTTTCAAGATGGAGTTAAATGAAAATTAATTTGGGCAAAAAGAATAACAAGCTTGCTTTATCGTATTTTATTTTATAATTTTAATTTCTTAATAATATTTTATTTATTTAACAAAGGAACTCAGGATTTTATACAGGGTTGCGTAGGTCTCAATTAGAGTAAATCCCTTTATAGCCATTTAATAAACAAGGATATTATTGAGGGCGAATAATAATCAGGGCCATTCAAGTTAAGTCTTGGGGTCATTAGTGCCAAAGTTAATTACAATATGTTTTCGGTGGTCGTTTTGCGGTTTAATTGTGAAAATCATAGTTCTTCCTAATTTTTTTCCAGATGTACCTTAGTTTTTATTTTAATTTTAATGACGAGGTTATAAATAGACATAATATTTGTTTTAAGTATTTTCAGTTGCCAATAATATATTCGTTTATTAAGATAACAACTAAACATTATTGAGTGCTATAAATAAATTATTTTGTATACAGTAATAATACCCAGAAATAAACGGTAATAGCTATTTATGTATCAAGGCGTTACTGGGACTATAATGCCCTGAAGGTCGAAATAGCCCGAGGGCCTCTGGCCCGAGGGCTAGATTTCGACCTGATGGACATTATAGTCCAGTAAAGCCCGTGGTGCATACAATGCTTTATGTTTTACCCAAAAAAGTTTTTCAATGACTAATTACATTATTTATTCGCAATATAAAAAATAAGTTGCACCTGTACCTGTATACGTAAGTAGATAATGACTGGTGTTAAGTTTGACTTTGATGTTTCTGTCAGTTAGTCAGTTGGCATTTTTTATTTAACGATTTGCTCAAAATGGAAGAAATTCCACAAAATATAAGAGAAAAGGCCATAAAAGCGACCGAAAATCTTTTGCCAGTTAAATCAAGGCAACAGTATGATCGGGAGTATGGCATATTTGGTATTTGGAAAGATGCGAATGCAATTCTTCAAATAACCGAAAACGTTTTAATGGCATATTTCCAGGAACTGGTAAGTTATTGATTTTATTTTAATACATATGTTTAACAAACTTTATTATTTTTAGTCGGAAAAATACAGTCCGAACTCCTCTGGACCAAGTATTCACCCTAAGGTCTACGTTGATGGTCTATGAAAATATAGACATTTCGCAATACCATCGTCTCATATCTTTTTAAAAGTTAAGTCGAAAGGATACGTCCCGAAGAAGTCTAAAGTGTTGGAAGGAGAACAAATATTAAAATTTATTAAGAAGGCTCCTGATGATATCTACTTGGTACACAAAGTCATATTGGTAATGGGTGTTTTTGGAGGTTTAAGACGAGATGAGTTGGTCAAAATGACCATTGATGACATTGAAGATAGAGGAACAGTCTTGGTTATAAAGGTACCAGAAACTAAAACTTCAACTTCAAAAAGTTTTACTATCATTGAAGAAGATTTAGGCGCTTTAAATTTAATAAAAAAGTACACAACATTAAGACCAGCTGGAATAAAGGAGCGAAGATTCTTTCTTACCTATAGAAAGGGTCGATGTACAGTACAACCCATTGGAAAAAATACCATAGGAAGCGTTCCAACATTGATCGCAAAATTTTTAAAACTGGATAATGCAGAAGCTTACACCGGCCACTGTTTGCGTCGCACATCGTCAACTTTACTTGTTGAGGCAGGTGCTTCGTTTGAAACGCTAAAACAACATGGGAAATGGAAAAGCTCTTCAGTAGCTGAAGGATATATAGAAGAAAGTATTTCATCCAAAAACAAAGTAGCCAAAATGATTGCCAATTCAGTTAATTCCGAGGTTAATTCCGTATCGACTATTGATAATTCTTTAATGGACTGTTCTTCTATACAAAATAGCGTTAGTGCTACCACCGCTGCTACCATCACAAAAAACACCGACCATTCTATAGTGGGATCAGCTACATTTTCCGGGACATTTCAAAATTGTAATTTTTATTTTGGAAATAAATTTTATTTTTTAGTATTGTTTAAAGAAAAAATTATTTTTTGTATAAACTTGATCTTTATTGTGAGAGAAATAAAATTGGATAAGCAATAAAATTTCCATATTAGCGCATTAGGGCATTATAAGCGGGCATTATCATAATGCCCGCTTATAATGCCCTAGGTGTGATAGCAGGTATTATTGCTATCATAACATATTCCGTTTCTAAGGTATTATAGATCAATAATAGATAGGTAAAACATAAAATATATATAGTATTTAACAATTTGATTTTTAAGGTGTAACCACAAAAATTAACTTTAAACGTATAGCTCTTTTTTAAGTTTTGCGAACTTTACGTCCATGTTTATGTCCTTACACTACTTACGTTTTTTTATTTAGGCCAGGACACGAACCATTTTGCCTAGCATTTTTTTGAAATGCATATAATGCATACTTTTCGAGTTATTTACGATGGAATGTCGGGGGTTTTCGTCCATAAAATTAACGTTTTTAATTGCTTTTTTTTAAATAACTCGATAAGTATGCTTTTTTTATCAAAAAGCTGTAAATAACATAATTGTAGCTTAAAAAAAAATCACTAAACTTTCTTTTTGTAACTGCTGTGGAACCAATACAAACCAAGTTATGGTTTGTTAAAGGTTAGCTGTTATTCAACAAAAACAAAATTTTAGAGATTTAAAGGCAAATAACGCAAATTCTACGTATTTTTCGAAGAAAACTAATAATATTTATTTTGAAGTATTTGTAAAGACCTTTCTTTTTCTTAAAAAGGTGTGTATCATTAAAGTTGAGTAAGTTATGATTAAGATAAGGTCAGACCAAAATTTTTAAGTGCAAAAATCTTCGAAAACAACCTCCTAATTACCACCCTAATTAAAATGAGTTGTAGCTCTTTTTCATTTCTCTTTATCTATATTTCATAAAGACATTCTTAATTTTTAACCGATTGAAATTGCTTAATTTAAAAAAAATGAGCTAAAAGTAATAATCAAATTTCAGAATAAAAAAAACCTTTTCTTAAAAATATTTCAAAAACTAAGACAGATACGTAAAAATTATTAAGTGAGATATAAACTTTTAAAATGTGTGTGTATAGACGAGCACTACCTTGTTTCAGCCCTTTAAACCCACTCCTTTAAAAAAGTAAGGGTTTTAAACAGTTTTATAATATAGGACCTTATAGCTTTTGAAAAAGCCAACAAAATGGTTTTTTAAAGCACTTTTTTTACAAAAATAAAGGAGTTATGCTAAAAAAACAATTTTTTGGAGCATTCCAGAAGCGATTTGATGCATTTTTTAAAAAATCCGCTGTTTTGTACTATTTTTTGCATTGTAATATTGAAAAGGGTGAATAAAAAAATTACAAAATTAAATTAGTAATACTTTTGAGCAGTCTCATTTTTTAATTACAACTCTGTGACAATATGTTACTTTTTCTAGGGTTTTTTTAAGTTAATTATTATAAGGGTATATTTTTAAGGGTTGAAATATATTAAAAAATGTTTCAAAGAATTAAATATATTTTTTTTAAATTTATTTAAGCCTAATTTTATGTGACTGAAGCTTTAATAGAACAGTTTTAAAGGTTTTTGCAATAAGGGGTGGTTTTCACCCCTAAAAAATAAAAAGCGAACTTCAGCATAATGGAGATTTTAAAGACGAGGGTGAATTAAGCTGAAATCCAAATTTCCATGCAAAACACTGATAATATATTAATTTTTTAGGATATATATATTTTTAAATCATAATAGGGGTTGATTTTTAAGGGTCAAAATACTTTCCATAGTAATTCAAAGAAACAAAATACTACTTTTTCAACTTATTTGAGTCAAATTTTACTTAGCTTAAACTTTATTGTATAGTTTTATATGTTTTAGCAATAAAGAGTAGTTTTTACCCCTTAAAAATTAAGAGCGCCAATAGGCATAATATAGATTTTAAAGAGGAGGGTAAGATAAGCTTAATCCCAAATTTTTATGCAAATCTACGCATTTTGAAAAAAATGCCAGGTTTTGCACTTTTCAGCTTTGTTTTCTGAACTAATTAAAATTAAAAAAACAAATATGTGTATATTAACAAAGTTTTATATAAAAAAACAATTTAAAAAATCAAGAAATTGACTAAAATTTTAAATGATTTAATAAATTTATTTTATTAGGTTAGTAATAAGACTACGAAAACTTAAAACAGATATATGAGTTTATAAGTTTTCACGTTAGCTGAGCAAAACCATGGTAAGTTAAACGACGAGTAACATAAAGAGAAATTGTTTTATTAACAGTAAAGGTAATAGAGTGTTAAATAACTTACTAATTTATTTAATAAAAGAAGTCTTAGTTAAAAAAATTAAATTAATATCTTGTAAATATCTACAACGGGCAACAGGTTTTTAAATCGAAATATTCTTAAATTGGTATTGGTATTTCCTTAAAAAAAACACATATCAAAAAATAAAACCATGTGAGTAAAATTATATAATTATTAGTACATCCCCGTTCGATTTCTTTAAAACAAGAGCTGGGACTGTTAAGTAAGTATATCAAAAAAATCTAGTTTTGGTTTTAGTTTTGTCAATCTAAGTAATAAAAGAAAGTGTATTGAGGGAAAAACTAAAAGAGAATGCCGCCTATATATTACATATTTTTCTTTAAAGACAAAATATTAGACATAATGATTTAAGGCTCAATCTCGACGAGAAGCAAGTGCAGAAAAATATTTCCAAAAGTCAAGACTATTAAAACTCCTTAGGAAATTCTTCGTATTGGAATAACCCTTGCGGGGCCATTAGTTTTTACAGGATTTAAAGTCAATATCCCAATATTAACATAAAAATATACAGAAACTCTTTTCGTATGCAAAAAAGTCAAATTAAGTTTCAAACCAAAAAACCAATGAAAAATATAAAGGAACAGTGGAAATCAATCAAGGGCAATGTGGAATGTCATAAATTTAAAAAGGAAAAAGTAACAATTAAAAAAACTAATTCTGTACCCTTAACGCTCTACTTAATAATTTTTGTAAACGCCCCTAGCAATCTTTTAAATACATAAGTTTTTCTTTTGACCCGATTGAAAAAATTCCCAAATCAAATCATACATTTTTTTTTTCGCCCTATTTCATATATTCAAGTTCGTGATCCCCGATAATAAAAAGAAATAACCCAAAGAAAAAGATGTTTATGCCAAAAAATATAAATATAAAAAAAAAGCGTAAAAAATTTTTAATTTCCTCTAACAAAACTTATAAATCACTTTGATAAAATTTTTCTTTCAGATTTTTGAAATTTTTAAAGGGTGATACCTATTTTGGGGCCCAATGACCCTAAAAATTTCCCCCAATATCAATAATTCCCATAATAGCAAGATATTTGAAAAACCTTATATCTTCAATTAGTAAATTTTTTTGTGGATAATTCTTTGTTTTCGTTGGCTCAGTTTGACTTTGTTCAAATGGTAAGACTGTTGATGCCATAAACAATGTTGGGTTCGATGGCGGCCTACGAGGGAAAAACAGTACGCGGGAGGCAGTTTTTTGGATCTAAGCAAGGCCTTTGAGGGAAAAATTTAACCAAATTACCCTGTATGTTGGGGTCCACAGGGTCAGTCTTGTGGCCCTTGTTTTTTTGATCTTTTTAATCCCGATAAATATATGGTAAATCCCTTATTCTGTATGCAGATGACACAACATTGTTTGTGCAAACGAACTTTTGGATTTTTTCTTTGGTTTAAAACCCCGGTTTTCAAGTTATTTGGGCTAAGTTTTCGAGATGATGTAAGGGAATTTTTTTATAAAGCAAAAAATATTAATTTGATGTTTTATATCTTATATACCTTTACTGTTAAATCAAATTTAAATGAAAACCCAGCGTTTCCCTATAAAATTTTCATAATAAAAGGGGGGAAGCAATTTAAAAAACCTTTTACGAGAGTGGGAAATCGTAACCTAAATTTTCTACCCAATAAATCACCGCCCGAAAAAATCAAAGTTTTCCGTTAAAACAACAAATTAAAACCCGGTCCTGCTAAGTATCTTGCTACTCTTTTGGGGTTTTTTGAACTTTTTTAAGTAACTAGTGTGTTGTCTTTGTGGTAGATTTTTTTGTTTTATCTATACCTATTTATTTTTCACATAGTAATTTTAGTTTCTTTTTGGTAGATTTTTTGTTTTTTATACATATTTACTTTTACATAGTAATTTTGGGTTTATAATGATTATATGTGACGTATTAAAACCCTTTATTGTTTGTAAAATGAATAAAATTATTATTATTATTATTATTATGCCTTGAGGTTCTATAAATATCGGGTTAAATTTTACAATAAATTTACAACCCGCATCCAGTCTATAGTAGGTTTATCTTCATAAAACTTTTATTGTTTATATTTTTTTTTTTTTTGAACAAAGTAAGTAAATTTATTTCCATTTTTTTTGTTTATATTTTTTTCCTATTTATTATTTTACAATTAAGGGCCCGGGTTTCACCAACAATTTTTAAAGGGAAAACTTGGCCGGTGACCGCGTTTAGCAATGGGCTTAGCAATTGGTAAAAGTTAACAACGGTTTAGAATGTTTAACAACTCATTGTCAGTGTTATTCAATGTTTAGTGGGCAAACCCGTCAAAATCTAATATTTTGTTTAACATTCTAAACCGTTGTTTTTTAACAATTGCTAAGTCCATTCTAAATTTAAAAAGCGATCATCCTCGGCCCTTGCGTTTAAAAAATTCTATATCACCAATGTAACCAATCACATTGCTTCTTTAGATTTAATGATTGCCATGCAACCGGCCATAAATACTGTACTAACAAGTAAAAAACACCCTATAGTATAATTTGCTTTAATTAGATAATCTCTTTTAGAAGTAGAACGATACACTATAATAATAATATACCTGCAAATCCAGAAAAGTGGTTTAATCTCTTCTTTTCTGCATTTTTAAAAAAAAAAATCTTGGAGATGTCAGATAAGGTCATATTTCAGGTTTTTAGTAACTTTCAGTTTTACCAGAACTCAATTTTCAAATAAAACATTCTATACATTTTTATATTTTTAGATATCTAGGTACATTCTGCATCCTAATTTTTTTAAAAATCTTTTTTCTATCAAGGCGGCCATAATGGGCCAAAAATTAATATTTCGATGCCAATTAACCTAACAAAAATAAAAAACACCATGCACATACCTTACGCTTACTTTAATCATGTTTTAAAATTGCAAAATAAAAATAATCTGCTCTTTTATATGGAATGATATTGGTTTACCTTGTTGTTAGAAAAGCTAAGCCTACAGATTAATTCCAAGTTAAAAAATAATTTAAAAAATTACATTTAATGTTTAATGCACTGACAAGATCTATATCAAAAACAAAAATACAAAAAAATTGCGCTGTTAAAACTTGACATATGGGGTACCGTTCATGCAGAATGTTTTCAGAAATCAAAGAATGTAACAATAGATATACAGGGTGTCTCGTTTAAAAATTGGATGTTGAGTTACGTGACTTACATAATACGTACATAATTTAATATTAGTAACTTACTGGGCAAATAATACTCTGAAATATATATATATATATATATATATATATATATATATATATATATATATATAATATATATATATATATATATATATATATATATATATATATATATATATATATATAAAAAAAAATCGAAACAGGTAATTGAAATGCAGTCAATTGAAAGGCCACTTTAAGTAATTAACTCTTTATTGAAAAAGTCGAGCTGTCGGAAAAACACCATCATCGAGACAATCTAAAAATAAAAGAAAATGATTCTTGTTAGTGAAACCAACAAAAATGATTCTCTCTTTTACAAAGTTCTTACCATATGTGAGTTGAAAACATGAAACAGGTTTAATAGCAATGAAGAACAAAACTTCGATTACATTCTCTTTAAGCACGTGGCTTTCAACTACATAAAACCTCCGTAAAAGTCTTGTTAATAACACAGTGGCAATCCACGTGCTAAAAACTAAGTTAAAGTCAATGTAGTTTAAAGGAATGAATGAAGTTTTGTTCTTCATGCTATTAAGCCTGTTTCATGTTTCAACTCACATATAATGAAACTACTATAAAAGTCAATTTTATTGGTTTTCACTGCTAGAGCTCATTTTCTTTATTTTTAGATTGTCTGATGATGAAGGAAAAGTTTTCGAGAAAAACTCGATCAGCAAAGGATTAATTACCCAAACTGGCCTTTCAAGTCATTTCCCTGCTCTGATTTTCTTTAATAGTCAGTCACGACTACCCTTCCTCTTTTTATATATGTATGCCTTAATAGCAATAACATATATATATATATATATATATATATATATATATATATATATATATATATATATATATATATATATATATATATATATACATATATATATATATATATATATATATATATATATATATATATATATATATATATACATATATATATATATATATATATATATATATATATATATATATATATATATATATGCATATATATATATATATATAGCCTTTGCTGTAATATATATATATATATATATATATATATATATATATATATATATATATATATATATAAATATATATATATATATATATATAAATATATATATATATATATATATGTATATATATATATATATATATATATATATATATATATATATATATATATATATATGTATATATATATATATATATAATATATATATATATATTTATATATATATATATATATATATATATATATATATATATATATATATATATATATATATATATATATATATATATATATATATATATATATATATATATATATATATAATACTGATATGAATAACATGATTTTGTATATTAAATAAGTGGATATTAATTAGGAATCGGATAATTTTTTAAGAAAAAAATTTGTTGCCTTAAAATACCAATTTTACTTAATTAAAAACAAAACAAATATTAACCATTACATAATTTTTTTGTGCATACATTAAGGATAAATCTTAAAAATTTATTATGTTTAATAAATGGTTAAGTATTTTCTAAAAAATGCAATAATTCTATTTTTAGTTTTTAATGTAACTGCTAGTTCAAGTTGCTATATTGTATTTCAGATGAGAAATATAAATATAAATAGATACTTTGTATTTTCGTATTAGCAAACATCTGTCATTTTCACATCTTTATTTAAAAAATAAATTACAAGAGCTTTAAGCTGTTCTTCACTACATTTACTTTTAATAAATAATATGGCTATAAACGGTACAATTACCCTCTTTTTATTACTTATGATGCATATTTAATTACCATTTTCCCAGTATATCTTAAACCTCTGTCAAAACATGCGTAAGATTGGTTAAAATAATCTGATATTAAATAAAGGAACGCGTATGGATTTTCTGTTTTTGCTCTGTCTTTTAAGCAAACAGAGCAATAAAAAGATAATTAAGAAAAGTAACTTTAATTTATGAAATAATATTTTGTATACATACACTAAAATATCCAACAAAAACGGAATCAAAAGTGAGTACAAAACAAATTAAGTGTCTACAATTTTTTTAACCGACAAAAAAAAAGAGGTTATCAATTCGATACATATTAATTTAAATAATATAATATAAATTGTAAAATATTTACACATTATGATAATCTATTGGGGCTTGCAAACAAATATACACAATTTTGGAGGTAAAATTTATGATTGTATGTTTGTATTTTTGTAGGTATATATGTTTGTCCACGAATTTTTCCAAAACCAATAATCGGATTGTGACAACTTATTTTATTTATTGGTTTACTTTAACTTAGAAAACAATTAAGCTTTCATCAAATTGGTTTAGTAGTTTCTATGATATGGACCAATATCTGTAAGTGTAACGGCCTGGCTTATTAACACCAGCTACGGGTGTTGTGTCAAAGGAAAAACATCTTAAGACCTTGGTCAAATTTAACAAAATCTTTATAAAGTATTCCTTAATTTTAAAAAATACTTAATTTTGCAGTTAAAACTAGAGATGATAAAAAAAGGTAATTTAAACCGACTTCAAAAAAAAAAAAAAAAATTAACTCAAAATTTTAAAGGAATACTTTTTATATATACCCTAAATTAACTAACAAAAACAAAATTAAAAGTAGGTACAAAACAAATTGGGAGTAGGTTTCAGGAACGCCATGAAATATAAAACGACTTTCATTTAATCATAAAAACAGTTTTTATATTATATATATATATATATATATATATATATATAAAAAATAAAAAATATATATATATATATATATATATATATATATATATATATATATATATATATATATATATATATATATATATATATATATATATATATATATATATATATATATATATATATATATATATATTATATATATAAGAAAATTGGAAATTGGGGGGAGTGCAGTCTTATGGGAAAACTGGCCTAGAGGTTAAAAAAAACCCTTTATTTTTCTTAAGCCGTGTATATTTCATACTCTTCCTCAGGGCTCACTACAAACAAAAGACTAGTGTTAGTAGACTAACAACTAAGTATTCTATTTAAAAGTTCCTTCCAAGTAGGTTACAAATTTAAACAGCTCAAGATGCAGGAAAAGCCCATTCAAAAAACCCAACAGACGGAACCCCATATTATTACCGTAAAAAAATAGGAAGGAAAACCCTTTTTTGTTTTTGAAAAAAATCAGAACTTTTCTACTTTTTTCACTTTTTTCGTTGAAGAAACCCCCAACACGGTCTTTTGTCTAAAAGAAAGGTTCCTGTCTTGGGGAAAAGGATAATGGTTAACTGGTGGAGTTGTTGTAGAACAGAAAGGGATGGGTGCTGGTTTTTGAAGGTTGGTAAAGATGGAGCATGGGTTGAGTCATTTCACCAGAAAGAATATACAAAACGAGGCAATGGCAGTGCGTCTGTTCTTAGACATTAGATTTAGGTACAGTGAATTACCAGGTACTTTAAAAAAGTTGTTAATGGTTATTTTAATATATATTTTTATATATATGAATGAAAATGCTATAATTTGAAAACTTTAAAAAATAAAGTCTAACAATTTCCCATTTAAAAATTAAAAATTATTTAATTTAGTAAACTATACAGAAACAGATTTATTATTAATTTTATAAAAAAAAAGGAGAAAGCCCACCACTACTCATCAGGTGCTGGACGTCAATCATCTAATTAATTTATCTCTGTGTAATCTGAGGGGGAATTTTATATATTGTGGGGTTTTTGATTTACTGTTCTTATTCATGGTATTGTTTTTTAAGTAAATATGAGTCATTTCTAAGAATGTTCTTTTCTATAGGAAGCAGCTCTATCCAAGATCTCCAGCACTACCCCCCGTCTATCAAAAGGCCAGTTTAATAAAATGTTGTGATAAAGCACAAGGGAATTGCCCCCCGAGCAATCACTCCTGTGGGGGGAATTCGACCTTTCAGGTTTCTTGACGTTTTTGGGCCAAAAATAGCCCTGGAACATCCATATGAAATTTTATAAATAATATTACAGGACTCCAAAGTTGATAAAGGGTTTTTGTTTTAGAATACAGTCTAATAACAGTCTTGAGTTGTTTTTTTTCTATTTAATTTTAAAAATTTAAATGTTGATTAATTTATAGGGTTTAAACTGTCAATAAAAAGGGAAAGAACAAAAAAGATGTTTTCTTCCAAAAGTGTTATGAAATATGGGTTCCCTAATATTTAGAGAAAATTGGCTGGATTGACTGAGCTGAGATGGGGGTTGAGGCTGTGAAAGTGGTGTAATAATGTTTTCTGGAATATTGTACTGTGTACTGAAAAAAATTTGTTTTCTAGACTCTCCGGGTAAAATTGTCCCTAATGCCCAAGTAAGTTCAGAGTTTCTTTCTGTGTCAGGATGAGTTAATTTGAATGTTGCATACCCAATAATAAGTTGATTTTTTTTTTAAGAGGATGTGGTTTGGAAAAATTATGAACCTTTGAACTTGGGTTTCCTGTACCAAATGGTTTTAGAATATTGTCGTTTGTTCTCTTAACTACATGTCTAGGAAGGGAACGCTGTTGGTTTCCTCTTCTCTGTTTTATGTGTCGGGTTTTGAGTTGAAAAGTTCTAGAGCAGTTTCAATTCTGCCAAAAGGCAGGGCTAAGATAAGATCGTCGACAAACTTTTTAAAAGGTATGTGAAAAAAGGGAATTAAAAGGCAATCTAACAAGGTCGTCCAAAACATAGTTAACTAAAATGGGAGAAATAGTAGATCCCCCCTTGGGGTGTAATTTGTTTGTAATAATTATTAAAGATTAGTACATTGGAATCAAAGATAAACTGCAAAATCTCCTCAAACTTCTCAAACGTTAAATTACAGAACTGTGAGATGTGGTCCCATTTATTTCTTAAACTATTAGTTATTGTTTCAGTGGTAAATTAAGTGAAGGGAGGCCACTCGACACAATGGCAATAGTTTAAGAAGTAAATGGGACCGCATCTCTGGTCTCAATTTAACGTTTAATGAGAATTTGCGGTTATCTTTTGATTCCAATATTTTAATCTTTAATACAAACAAGTATTTGAAGCTTATATTCACCACCATTTAGTTAAATGTTTTGGCGACATGAATTGCTGTTCTCTATGCTCACATTGCTGTGAAAATGTGTCGACATCTTAGCCCTGCCTTTGTGGTGAAGCTGCTCTGCAGCTACCCAGCTCATATGACCGACACAGCTCCACGGTAGAGAAGGCTCTTCCCAGCTTCAGACATGCTGGACCAAGACAGAAACGACAATACATTGCAAGGCCATTTGGTACAGAGGAAACCTTATTTGGCCAATAGATTCATAAGTTTTCAATCTATCATATAGCAAAACTATTGGTATGAAAAACAGAACTCTGCGAAAATATAATTTCGCAGAGCATATTGGTTAATTGCGGAAGTGAGCAGACAACCGGTGCACGATGTCAGAAGGCGTGTGCCGCTTTTTGCGGCTATGTCACTGAGATTCTCGGCTGATCCCGTCTATATCTCTAAATGATAAGGGGGTCATCTAACTCTGGGCTTATAAACTTTTGTTCTTGCTGTGGCAGCAACCTGGGCTAATCAGCATTTTCTTTGCACAAGTAAAGTGGCAACTCAGGCTGATGACTTAGACTGCGGTAAAACAGCTCTATCAGCTTTGAGTCCTGTATTATATGAAATTTCGTGACGTAGGTGTTGTATTATATGTTAACCAGAAAATGAAGATAATTACCTCCACGGGAAATGTTATTCTATTCCTCTTTATTAATACCTATCACAACGCTATATTAACACTGGTCACATGATAGGTGGGGTAGTGCGAGATCTACGGATGGAAGCTGCTTCTTATAAGAAAGGGCATTCAGAAGTGACTCGCCCAGAAAACGTACCGTAATAGAACAGTGATAATCGAAAAACCTCAGCACAGCCTCTTTGAATATCTCCTCAGATTACAGAAGATAAGTGAGTACGTTGACCGTCCAGCTATTGGCTAGTGGTGTTAACTGTTTTTTCTTATAAAAATTAATAATGTGATGTTTACTAGAGTAAATAATTTATATTTTTAAATGAGTAAGTAATCAGGCACCTGGTTTAAGCTTCTCAAGTAACATTTTCATTCGTGTATTAAGACTAACCGTGGCAACACAAAGTACCTGGTGAGATTCGCGGTACTACAAAATAAATGACAGCAGAGTACGGGCCTTACCGCGCTGTTTTTGTATTGACTAACAAGCTGGTGAAATAACTGTCAATGATAACCAAATCTCTCACAACTTTAGGCTCAGCACCTATCCTTTGCGTTTGCTGCAACTTCCGCCATTAACCTTCTATACGATACTAGTGGGGCCAACAAATGATTTCTCAACGAAAGTTGAAAAATAACGAAAACAACATTTCAGCGGCAAAGGTGATCTGTCACTACGTAATATCGACTGAGACTCATTTGGTGGCAAACACCGCTTTATTAGTTTAATAAATAGGTTGTTAATCTACTGTTTTTATGGTAGTCTGAAGAAGTATGAATACGAAGCTGACGCAACTAATAAAGGGTGCAGCCTCTGAATATTTTCACATAATTTACACTCCCAATAATTTCAATTTTTGTAACTAGACGATCGTGATCTATCATATCTTAACTATATATATATATATATATATATATATATATATATATATATATATATATATATAACAATATATATATATATAAATATATATATATATATATATATATATATATATATATATATATATATATATATATATATATATATATATATATATATATATAGTTAAGATAAAGGATCGTCTGACTTTGTCCTGAACAAAAATTGAAGAATTGTGGGGAGTGCAGTCTTATGGGAAAACTGGCCTAGAGGTTAATAAAAACCCTTTATTGTTTCGTCAAGCTTTCGTGTATATTTCATACTCTTCCTCAGGACTCACTACAAAAACAGAAAGACTAGTGTTAGTAGACTAACAACTAAGTATTCTATTTCAAAGTTCCTTGCAAAGTAAGGTTACAAATTGTAAAACAGCTCGAAGATGAACAGGAAAAGCCCATTCAAGAAGAAACCCAACAGACGAATTTCATATTACCGTGAAAAACTAGGAAGGACAACCTTTGGTTGTTTTTGAAATAAAATCAAGTACTTTCTACATTTTTCAACTTTTTCGTTGGAGAAACCACGGTTAACCTGTCTTGGGGGACAAGGATAGAAGGTTAACTGGTGGAGTTGTTTAATGAACAGAAAGGATAGGTGCTGGTTTGGTGGAAAGGTTAGAGTGAGATGGAGACATGGTTGACAGTTATTTCACCAGAAAAAGAATAATTGCAAAACGAAGGCAATGGCAGTGCGTCTGTTCTTATACATTGGAATTTTAGGTACCAGTGAATTACCAGGTACTAGAAAAGTTGTTAATGGTTAGTGTTAATATATATATGAATGAAATACTTTATAATTTGAAAACTTTAAAAAACCATAAAGTCTGACAATTTACCCATTTAAAAATATAAAAATTATTTAATTTAGTAAACATCATACAGAAACGAGATTTATTATTAATTTTATAAGAAAAACAAAGGCAGCCAACAACCACTACTCATCAGGTGCTGGACGGTCAATCAACGTAATTAATTTATCTCTGTGTAATCTGAGGAGATATTCATATATTGTCTTTGAGTTTTCGATATCCACTGTTCTTTGTATTCATGGTATTGTTTTCTAAGTAAATATGAGTCATTTCTAAGAATGTTCTTTTTCTAGAAGCAGCTCTATCCAAGATCTCAGCACTACCCCAGTCTATCATGTGACCAGTGTTAATATAGTGTTGTGATATAGCACAAGAGGAATTGCCCTAGAGCAATCACTCCTGTGGGAGGTAATTCGACCTTTCAGGTTTCTTGACGTTTGGCCAACACTGCTTATGGAACATCCCATACATGAAATTTTATATATAATATTACAGGACTCCAAAGTTGATAGAGGAGTTTTCGTTTTAGAATACAGTCTATTAACAGTCTTGAGTTGTTTTTGCTATTTTAATTTAAAAGTGTTAAAAATGTTAGTTAAATTATAGGTTAAGCTGTCAATAAAAGGTAAAGAACAAAAAAAAGTTTATCAAACAACTTGCAGAGTGTTATGAGCAATATGAGGTTCCCTATTTAGAGATATATTTGACTGTGATTGACTGGGCTGAGAATTAAGGGATTGAGGCTG
>JAHBCN010008724.1:0-37700 GCA_019359885.1 Listronotus oregonensis | reverse complement strand
CCATAGCCATTTTTTGGCGTAAAAATATTTAAAACAAATTAGGCAATTTTTATACATTAGTCTTTTGGCATTAAAGCGATGTTTTTTAATATTAATATTTTTAAAGCGATGCATCAGTTTAAAGTGTCCATCACAAAAAAGATATAAAATACTTTTTAATATACTAAGTTGTCCGATTACCATAATGATATTTTTGTGCCCATAAAACCAAAAAAAAAACATAGTCTTAATAAAACCTGATCTATGTGTTTTTAATCTAACTAAACTTTCTAAATGTCTGTGGTAGATTTTTAAAAACAAACAATAAATAATATTTAGTTTGTGTCTGACATCCATCACCAAAAAAATCCAGTGTTATTTTGTTTGTTTTATTTTTCTTTTTTTAAGCTAATATCTGAACTTACATCTAAAAGACTTCCTTTATATTCTTTTCGTTTTTGCAAAGTAGGAAACAGTCTACATAGCAAAATAGAAGCTGTTTTGGTACCTACCACCAGTGCCATCTTTTAAAAAGTAGTGCGTATAGAATAAAAATCCATTATTTGAAGAAAAGTTAGCGTTACCTTGTTTTCTATATAAAAACTCATTTTAGACTAAAAACTTTTGATTTAATTTTAATTAAATCCCAATATTGTCAATAGGAGTTTTGTAAAAAAACAAAAAAAAATATATGGGTTTTGGAACACATTATCGGTAAATTTCTTGACAATTTCATTTCTTAGGTTCTTTTAAAATTAAAAGACCGATTTTTGGAAAATAATTGTCTGTAATATTAAAATAGTATTTTATTTGAACGAGATAAAGAAGGAAGCTTCTTAAAATCACGGTTTAATTATTTTGCAGTAATATTTTTGACGTCTCAGCGTTTTAACTGTAAATTTCCTATTTAAATTTAGTAAACGAATTACTAAACTTTAAATTTTACTCTACGACTTGTATATCTTTTATTTTCTTATAAATTTGGCCCAAAAGTGTGAAAAATCACTCTAAACATTGCGCTAAACGCGCGATCTCGCTCTTAGATCAAAGAGAAATGCCAAAGACCACTTTACCAAAAATAGCACGGGTGGTTGGTCCAAATTTTTAGGTACCAAAAAATTTATCTAATTTTAGATAAGCTGCAGCTTTAAAACAATTACTTATTTCCAAATATGTTTAAACCACAGGCCTCTAAAAATAACTAAAAAACCATAAGCGCCTGTGTAATAAAAGTGGTACTTCCATGCGGAGCCAGTCCCCAGGTACTTTTGGAAATAGGACTTCTAGTGGAAACACTTCAAACTTTAGGTTTTGGACAACTATCATTGAGTTAATTTAGTCGATTTAGTTTTGTAAATAGCGATGTGATGTGTTTTTATCTTCTTGCCGGTTTATATTTTTGGAAAATTCATAGCTTTTAACTGCCTTGGCTAATATTTTGTGTATTTGTGCAGCCCGTGCAGTCTCGCCAACCTAGATTTTTCAGGTTTGCCAAAATCGTAGAAAAACCCCTTTGCGGCTAGTCCCGCATGAGTGTACCTTTTTTAATTTCTAGTAAGTATTCTAATTCTTTTTTGAGGTTTGAACTTATATAGTTTCTACAATATGACATCTTAGTAAGTACCCACAGTTTTCTAGTCTAACCACAACTAACCATTTTGCCTAGCAATTTTTTTTAAATGCATAGAATGACTTGCAATTTTGACAGTAGGTAGGAAATACTTCCAGGATTAAAATCTATATCATGCGAAAGGGCATGATATAATTACCTTGGGGATAGTTGCCAAACCATCTTAGGGGTGATTTTTTTAAAATATTTTAACCACATGAATCGATAAAAAATAATTTCTAAGCAAAAAATGTTTAAAGCATTTTTTTTTGTAAACACTTTTCGAGTTATCTGCAATCGAGAGTCGGAGTTTTTCGTCGATACAATCAACGTAATTAATCGGCTTTTTGCAAATAACTCGAACAGTATGCATTTTATCTAAAAAACAAAAAAAAAAATATTAAAATTGTAGCTTAAAAAAAAGAATAAAATGGTCTTTTTGTAATTGCTGTGGGACTAATACAAACCAAGTTGTAGTTTGGTTAAGGTTGCCTGTTATTCATCAAACACAAAATTTCAGAGTTTTAAAGGCAAATAACGAAAAATCTTATTGAAAAAAATGGAGCTGCAAATAAAAATCAAATTTCAGAATTTTAATAAAAAATTACCTTTTCTTCAAAATAACTTAAAACCTAAGGGAGATCCGTAAAAATTATTAAGTGAGATATAAACGTTTAAAACGCGTGTGTATAGATGAGCAGTAGCTTGTTCCATCCCTTTTAACTCACCCTTTAAAAAAGTAAGTGTTTTAAGCAATTTTAATATATAGGACCTTATAGCTTAAAAAAAAACAATATGGCTTTTAAAAGAACTTTTTATCACAAAAACTAAGGGAGTTATGCTTAAAAAAAAACAATTTTTTGGAGCATGTTAAAAGCACAAATACATTTTTTTGTAAATATCTTTTCATTTCATCACATTTTTTAATGTAATTATACATGTTTTTTCTATTTTATCTTTAAAATATATATATTTTTTTTATTAATTCATAATAGGGGTTGTTTTTAAGAATCGAAAAACTTCAAATAATATTTAAAAGACTTAACATTTATTATTCAAGTTATTTGATCCAAGTTTTACCTGATTTAAGTTTTAATATGAAAGTAAGGCAAGTGTTGGGCTAGTTTTGACCCCTAAAAAAAAAAAAAGCGCTCTTCGGCGTAATGCACACTTTAGGGGTGAGTCGAACTTAATTGCAACTCTTTATGCGATTCAATGCATTTTTTAAATCCGCATTGTAATATTGTAAGAGGTGGCTTCTTAGAATAAAAAAAATACTTATCTTATTTAAGTCAAATTTTACTCAACTTAAGCTTTAATGTGAAGTTTTATAGGTTTCGGCAATAAAGCGTAGTTTTCACCCCTAAAAAGTAAAGAGCGCCCATCGACATAATATAGATTTTAAAGAGGGGTAAGTTGAGCTTAATCCCAAATTTTCATGCAAATCTATGCATTTTGAAAAAAATTGCCAGGTTTTGCACTTTTTTCAGCTTCGTTTCCTGGACTATATGAACGCAATTTATTTTCTTAGACTTCTTTAAAAAAAATTTAAGGTTGTCGTAAACAAATTGTATCGGAAACAGTTATGTATGGGTCGAGATTTTTAGGTCTTTCAGGTAGACGTTATTTTTGCTGTTTCAAGGTTTCGAAAATGGATTTTAAGAATAATCAAAACTAAACGGGGTTTGTTTAAATGGGAGTAATTTGTTAATGCTTGATTGGTTTATTTGTTATGACTGAAAAATGTAAAAAATATAAAACCTTGAGACATTTCTTGGAAGAATAAATTCGTTGAAGGCAAATCCCTAAAATGTCGGAGTGACGGATAACATTAGCCTTTGATAGATTGTACAAAATTTTGTATGATGAAACAAGTATATATTTTACAATTGGCTGGATAAATCGTATAATCTGTACCGAGCTCTATCTCTGACCAATTGGCTGCAACTACCTAAAGAGAATTTGTGAAAAAATATTTGGTTTACAGAAGAAGTGACTTTTTACCAGAATTATCTTTCATCTACACGCAAAAGTGTTTTGACAATGGAAAAATTCTGACCTATAAACAGTTTAAACAACAATTTTTCTGTTCTCCCGATTTAGCAACGCCCTGTCTTCTATCTCTTTCCTTTACAAAACACCTTTTTTACCTGTCAGCATTTTTATTTTCAAATAAAGCTGTACTTGCTGCTATAAAAGAGTATTTTAGCAAACTGGGGAAAAATTATTCCAGAAAGGGAATTATGTTTAAAAACATTTACTTATATCATCTAAAATAAAAAAAATAAAAACATACCGTATACTTTATTTAATTTAAAGTCTAAGCAGTTTTTAGTTAAACGACGAGAGGTTGAATCAAATACTGCTACTTCTTCTTTTTCTTTCCTGGGAGCCTCTTGGGCTTTTTGTGCCTAATCTCACATTATCTTTTAAACCAATCCTCCCATAAATCTTGTTCCTTTTACAAGTCTGTATAATCCCGAGACTGGTTGGTTAATATATTCCTGTGGGCTCATTTCCGGTTGCCCAAATAATGCCTGTCTTTTGTGATTCAACGCTTTACATTCGTACAGGATATGGTAGGCTGTTTCTTCCCCCTCGTTGCAAATTCTGCAACTTGGGTGTCCATTGTATAATCCAGGAGCCTATCTTGTACAGGTGTTCTCTTAGATTATCGTGCCCTGTTAGCAACTCTACTGTTATGCGAAGTCTTTTTCTACTTTGTCTGAGTAGTTCTTTCTTCGTTCCTTTGGATGGGCCTCTTATGAAGCTTTTTCCATGTCTTATTCTACTGAGGTTCCCCCAGTATTCCTCGTGTTAGTTTCCGACCCATTCCCTGGTTTGCCCTTGTGCTGTGCCTCCAAGGGCAGGTACTGCTACCTACAAAAAATCAGTTATTATAATATATATATATATATATATATATATATATATATATATATATATATATATATATATATATATATATATATATATATATATATATATATATATATATATATATATATATATATATATATATATATATATATATATATAAAGATGTCCAGAATATGTGGGCAATCTCTTGGAATCTAATAGAAAACCTAAAATATTATGACAAGTTCCATAAACTTTTTCCTGTGTCCCTCCCTACGGAGATAGTACATAACGGACTCCCTGAAATCGTTTTTGTTTAAATAACTTTTAAAATACTAGGCGTAATTTAATATTTTTTAAAATATTGGTAACTATATAAGTCTTCTTAAAATAAACCCATTAAATTATATTTGGCTTATTTAGTTTGCCAGGGACGGACTAGCTCTGACACAATAATAGCAATTTTTTGTAACACCCTGCATAATAAAGGCTTAATATTATTGTTTTTGGAAAGCTTTAACCTTAAACTAACAAAAAGGTACTCTTGATTTACATCGATAAAATCAACTGTTTACGAGAAAATAAATATCATGGTTGGTAATTTTTTTTACATTATACAGGGTGTTTTCTAATTTTACGTCAATATTTAGGAAAGCAATTTTCGGGTCCCTTTTAAAAAGAAAACTTCATATGAACGTATGTCCTAAACGTCTTAATTTTTGAGATACAGGGTGGTAAAATTTTTAAAAATAAATCATTTATTAATAATATCTCTAATACCACTTTAGATATTTTAATGAAATTTGGCATAAATGTAATATGTATCAAGAAGCATTTTTAAGTGTACCACATTTTTTAAATTTCCACCAGTGGCGTTCGTACAGAATTTGACCTGCCTATTTTGGCAAATAAAAAAAATGTGGTACACTAAAAAATGCTCCTTGAGACATAATACATGTATACCAAATTTCATTTAAATTTCTAAAGTGGTATTACAGATATTAAATATAAATGATTTATTTTTAAAAAATTTACCACCCTGTATCTCAAAAGTTAAGACCTTTAGGACATACGTTCATATGAAGTTTTCTTCTTAAAATGGACCCAAAAATTGCTTCCCCAAATATTGACGTACAATTATAAAACATCCTGTATAATGTAAAAAATTAACCAACCATGATATTTTATTTCTCGTAAACAGTTGATTTTATCGATGTCAATCAGATACCTTTTTTAGTTTAAGGTTAAAGCTATCTTAAAATAATGTTGTTGAGCCTTTATCATACGGTTGTTAAAAAAATTGCTATTATTGTGTCCCTGGCATACTAAATAAGCCAAATATGATTTAATGGGTTTATTTTAAGAAGACTTATCTAGTAACCATCATATTAAAAAAATATTAAATTACGCCTAGAATTTTAAAAGTTATTTTAACAAAAACGATTTCCAGGGGCGTCCGTTATGTACCTGTATCTCCGTAGGGGAGGGACATAGGAAAAAAGTTTATGGGAACTTGTCATAATATTTTTAGGTTTTCTATTAGTTTCCGAGAGATTGCCCACATATTCTGGGACACCCTGTATATACACACCGTGTTTAAAATTAAGTCGGCACTATTGCTAACTTTCTTACTATAAGAGATATTAGTTAGGTTAAATTAGCAAAGTTGTGTACATTTTTACGCTGATTACAATAACGATAATAAAAAAAATAAATAAACATCAGATTTACGAGTTACTCACAAAAATATACTTTTTATAAATGCAACGTATGCAATGTATTTGTTACGTTAGTTCGAAAGAAAATTTAATTTTCTATATAATTAGTTATTTACTTTTTTTCCTAAAATGAGAATTAGCGGAGTTATTTCAATTTAAATGTATTTTTCCATAACTTGACGCAGGCAGCCATGGAATTCTTAAAATCGCATTTTTTGTACAAATTATCGTAGTATGCTATGATAAAAATAAAACAAAAAAAAAAAAAAGATAACATGTGTATCCGCCATGATGTTTTAGTGACAACCAGTAAAGCATAAGGCAACAGTTCATTTATGCTACTGTTGTTTAAAATATCATTTAGAGAAATAGGTTTGATATGATAGAAAACTACATGATTTGCCAAAAAAATGGCATCAGGCTTTAGAGTGAAACTATTTCCATAAAGAAATATGCCAAACAAAAGATATTTTTACTCCTTTATCGAAAGTTTTAATCAAACAAAAGTGTTTCTTAAGCGCAGAAATTAGAAAACCTTTATAATTAATCAACAAACAGAAATTAATGTTTTGGCATATTTTAAAGTTTATCGTGAAAATTCCACAAGAGGCTGTAAGTCAGATCTTGATCTATGCTAAGGAACCATTAATAAAATAAAAAAACATAATTATGTACCTCACAAATACAGACCCACACAAACTTTGTTGCCAGGTGATTACGAAAGGCGTATAAACATTTGCCAATGATTTGTGAATACTGCTAGAGAAAATCCTGACTTTTTACGATTAATTCTTAGAAGCAATGATATTAATTTTAGTAATAGCGGCATGTTTAACCAAAAGAACCAACATTATTGGAGCATTGCAATCTCCTGCGCCATCATCATTTCAATCAACAAACATGTTTTTGCTTAAACGTATGGGGGCTGCCTTATTGGATCAAAAATTGTTGGGCCTGTGTTTTATAAAGGATCTTTAACAGGCAAACAATATCTGAATTTACTAAGAAATGTGTTAGAGGATTTTTTGGATATTGCCAATATTAGCATAATGTATTTTATTAATGTTACTTAGTTATGTGTGATTATTAAAAAAAACTGAAACTACAATGTTTATTATTTACCCAAGTAATTAGAAGGTTTGACAAATTATATCCTTTATGGCGGACTTTATTTAAATTTATTTTCTGTTATAGCGTATTACGATATAATTTGTACAAAGAATGCGATTTTAAGAATTCTATGGCTGCCTGCGTCCTGTTACGGAAAATGTATTTAAATTGAAATAACTCTGTTATTTATCATCTTAGAAAAAAAATGTTAATAACTAATTGTATAGAAATTTACATTCTCTATCGAATAAACGTAACAAATACAGGGTGTTGCATTTAAAAAAAGTATATTTTTGTGAATAACTCGTAAATCAGATGTTCATTTGTTTTTCTATTATCGTCATTGTAATCAGCGTAAAAATGTACAAACTTTGCTAATTTAACCACATTAGCCCAAATCTGTATAACCTATTTGTTAGACATATTAAATTGGGGTCAAAACTTTATTTTATATAAATTGATTAGCTTTTATTATAAACTATTTTACTAAAAATGCAATCAACATTTGTTTTAAAACCCATAATCTTATTGTTATTAAGATTTTGTAACTTATCATTTTGGAAAATTGGAAAAAATTACAATAGGTGTGTTGTAGTTTTGTTTAACCATATTGTTCAGTAATAGAAAATGTTCTTATCGATTTTTATTATTAAATAGGGCTGTTAAAAAAATATAAATTGTTAATTATCGTAGTCGTTTTTTTTAACACATCTAACACAACGGCTTCTGGTCTGCAAAATACTGGCTGTATTTTTGTTTTTTTATATTTTTTTAAGAAGTATTTATCGCACAAATAGTGTTGTCTAAAATGGATACCAAACATAAATTCTTTAATGTTTTTCAACTCAGAACGGGAAGGCGAAAAGTTGCTACAAACAGAAATACGTATAGTTGACGTCATATTCTCAGTTTGTTACTAAATTGTGAAAAAATATTGAGTAGTTGTTTTGTTTCCGAAGTGTTAAATTAATGTGGCTTAAAGAATATCTGTCTCTTACTATTTCACTTTTTGTACCATTTTTTATTACCTCAAGCTTTCAGTACTCATTAGAAACGTAATAAAAATAAGTTTTTACCCTTATACAGTTTTAGACTTTGCATTTCTTCGATTCCGCAGTTCTTTTGAATGCAACGAGATAGACATCAGTACACAAAGTGAATGCATAAATACCGCTCCGGCGATAATCTAGACAAATTCAACAACAATTTGCATTGTGCGGCCGCCTGCGCCTGATTTGTTTACGTACTTACTCTTTACCAGATTAGGACTTAATGTATGCACCAGACAATGCTATAATTTTATCAACTCGAAAACCAGATCCTCAATTAAATGCCTTCTATGGCAAACGTAAATTTATTTGGTTTGTAATTGAAGTACGTGCCTTAGGACTATCGAGGGTTTTAAATGATTGCAGGCCGAAATGTGGATTTATTTTCGTTAAATAGAAAAGGAAAAGAAACAAGTTAAAAAAAATGTATTAAAAATCTCTATATTAAGCGACGAAAAGAAAAGTTAGGAAAGTTAATTACTACCTTAAAAAAATACAACTAAACTACAATAAAAACCAATAAAAAGCTATTGAATACTAGCGAAATGACGCTTGTCTGCGTTTAGTTTTCATAATACGAGCAGCGGCGCTATATTTATGCGATTCTTGTAACGCAGCAATTGTTGCAACAACAATGCAGACTATAATGTTGCAACAATGACCGGTCTACGTAGCATTTATGTTGTCGATTGCTGCTTCAGACATTAGTTAGAATTGTGTATAAAACTATTCGTGCTTGAAATCTCAACATGTCTGGAGAGGACGCGACAGTTTTGTGGGATTCCAGATCACCTAATTATTAATAAAAAATAAATAAAACAGAGCCAAAGAGATGAAAAAAATTAGATAATGGCATAAAATATGCAATTCGCCCAAACGAACACAGTTCTTTTAGAAACAAAATATCAACTGCAAACAAAATTGGGACTAAAGTGAATGCTGAGAATCCTTTTCCTAAAATATTATTTATAGTTTTAAACCTTATATTGCGCGATTTAAAATTGCGGTATTGAAAACAAAACCGCAAAAATTTTTTAACCTAAAAAATAGGCTTAAAGGAAAAAAATATATTTTATGCTAACGAGAATTGGTTAAGTGAGTGACATTATCGCTTAAAAGTATAGTGGAACTTAGGTTTTGCAATGGCATAATTATTTGTAGGATTATAGGAATTACTGGAAATTTGAAAAAATGCTCAAAAATCGTTACTTGGGGTTTTCGGGGATGCCGAATACAAATCTGGCATTAGAATTACCGGGGGCGCTCGAGGGTCGCTCGAAATTTTCTGTATCGACTGAAGAGAAAAAATATGGGAATAGAGAGACCTTAAATCCTTTGAACTGGGGGTGGGAATTGAAGGATGGAGAGCTCAGTGCTGTTACCATGACCCAGGGAGCCAGTCCCGAGGAAATTTTAAGCAGTATCTCTTGTTCCTGTGAAACCGACTATGGCACGAGGTGCGGGTGCCGACGAAGTGGGTTAGAGTGCTCACTTGCATGCAAGCATTGCGATGTCAATTGATCAAACCAAAAAAGCCACTTCCAACCAGGCCGAGGATAATGACGAGGAAGAAGATGAAGAAGGGAAAGAGTTTGAAAAATATGTTTAGTGTTTAAGTGTTTAAGTTAAAAATTAAACTTTATGATGGATAATTTAATATTAATAAAAAGTATAATTTATTATTTAAATAA
Source organism: Listronotus oregonensis (assembly GCA_019359885.1). Lineage (NCBI taxonomy): Eukaryota > Metazoa > Arthropoda > Insecta > Coleoptera > Curculionidae > Listronotus > Listronotus oregonensis. Next base: position 27,685 of record JAHBCN010008724.1, on the reverse strand, counting down.
AGTATTATTTTCATGTAATTTCGGGTAATTCTAATGCCAGAATTGAATGCTGCATTTCCGAAAATCCCCAAGTAACAGTTTTTGGCTGATTTTCATGGACACTGCAATTTCCTTCCCAATTACCCCCCGGGCACCCCCGCAGAGCCACCCCGAGCGCCCCTGCGTAATTCTAATGCCAGAATTGAATTCGGTATCCCTGAAAACCCTCGAGTAACAATTTTCGAGCGATTTTTTCGAGGCTCTAGTCGTGTTTATAATATTGCAAGTAATTATGCAATTGCAAACCGCATTAATTGCACCAGAATGCATTTTTCGAAAAATGGCATAACCACACCATATAGATTTTTTTCCTAGGAGCTTTCTGAATACAATGCAGAAAATCGCATCTCGATATCTGCTGGCCTTAAAAATTTCTTTATTTCGATTTTGATCTAAATGCCCTGGACTATGAGTCAAATTTAGAAATGCATTTCTTGACGGATTTCACATACATTTAAAATCTCCTGGTGGACTTAATGTCTTTGAATCTAGAGGACTGGCTAACGATATAAACGTGGAAATTTTTAAAACAAGATTTAAATGGTATTACAGTCAGCCAATCCAAAAATATTAAGTACTCCTTGGCAAAAAACCGGCATAGTAGACTGATAAAACTGAAAAAAAGACAATATACGACTTGAGGAAAATACGTAGTAAAGTAGAGTTACGCAATATTGTCCCTATCTATAAACAAACATTAATATAACAAATATCTTGATACGGGTGTTACTTTATTGCAAGTAGCCCTGTATTACTGTAAACTTAATCCCATGGAATTCACATAAACGCACATGAAAGGTTACCTGCAAAAAATATGAAATGACGTTAAAGTTTTGTTATGCTGGCGTAATAGCCGATAACACAGGCACACACAAAAAATGAAATTTCTGTCCCACCGACCGCACCTAGTGGACTATACGTTTTTTGGGTCGCTGAATCTGAATCTGATGTCGGTTTATCTGTATCAGATCACCTTTAAAGTCATTTGAGGGTCAAATTAAGACAAAATGGCTGAAAAAATCCTAAAAAATTAATGTGTAAGTTTTTAAGGATGCTGAATTCGAATCCAAGGTCGGTTGACCTCTATGACCTCACCTTCAAAGTCATTTAAAGGTCAAACTTAAAGAGCTCAATAAAAAAGATCTATATTTTCGAAATAAAGTTTTTTGGATAATCTGAATCCCGTGATAGTTGGTTTCTAAAACACAAAGTGAAGGTCTTTCAAAGGTCAAACTTGGAAACAGCTTGTGAAAAAATTTCATACACAGGTATTTTGCACCAGTGAAATTTCACGCACTAGGTGAAAATTTTCTAAATTTTGTAGAAGAAGTCCTCTTTACCTCTAAAAAAGTGATAAAAAAATCTCTATATTTTGCCGATCTTTTTTATATTCGCAATAGTACACTTCATCAAATAGTTCTTGACGTAACTTTAGGAACACTTTATTTAGGGCTCCTTTGCATATGAATATAATTGGGGTTGTACTATTTTTCACTGTGAAATCTGTATCAAAAAATTCAAAAAAATTTTTTAAATTGTTTTACCTTTTTTTTAATACATGCAGGGTTTTGGCTATATTTTGAACGGGGTCTACACGTGTTATCTTTAGGAATATTTAAAAAAGTTAAATACAAGAGTTTTATGGTTTTATCTGAACCGCTAGGATTTGCTAAGAAAAAAAACAAATAAGACACAAAGTTGACAAATGAACATCAACTTTCTTATTTTTAGAGGAATGCCCTATATATTTTAACCTATGTCAATAGAAACTTTTTTTCTGATTTCAAAAATATATAGTTTGCCTATGTTTGCATTAACCGTTTTTGCAATATTTAAATTTTTAGAATTGAATTTTTTATTATTCAGTCCTCTTGCGTCTTAGCTAGTTACGCGAAGTGGGCTTTGATAAAATACCTATATTATTAAACAAAACAACAAATATTACATTTATTGTAACGCAAAAAGTCTGTCAAATTTGATAAAATTAAAGGATTGGGAAATTGGATTTCTTTATTATGGGTTATTCCGAACAAGAGAAGTTAGATATAGTTAGAATTTATTATAGACTTAATAATTTAAAACTGGCACGAAATCAGTATCTAAGAGTGTATCCTCAAAGTGTTACTCCATGCAATACAGCGATCCATTATATTATTAAAAATTTTCAGCAGAGAAAACTGTTTTTAGGAAAAAGAACTATAGCAAGAAAAGAGGAGCAGGATTTGGAGGTTTTGCTATATTTTCAAGGTAAATATAACAGTATTAAAAAAAAAAGAATGTTTAATAGCTACGTTTTTATATTTTAGAAGATTCAGAAAGATAATACCAGATGTTGCCCGTATTGTCAATAAATCTTGGGGAAAATTTATGAAATTTTAAATTATTACCATTATAAGCCCTATAAATTTTTACCGGTTCAAAACCTAACCGAGGAAAATAAAATGCGAAGGACCGAGTTTTGTCAAGAAATGTTGATAAGAATACAACTTGACCCAACTTTCTAACAAAAATTGTTTTTTCAGACGAGGCGACTTTTACAACTGCCGGAATGTTTAATTGCAAAAATAAACTTTTTTGGGCTACTCAAAACCCTCAAAAAAAAAAAAAACAAGTTGTAAAAAATTCAAGAGCGAAGATCTGTCAACGTTTGGTGTGCAATGTATAGAAATAGGGTTTTAGGTCCTATAATATTTGAGGGGAACATGAATGGTCAAAAATATCTCAGTCACAAAATGACATAGAGAACCTTTTGGAAGAGTTGCCAGTAATTAATTATAACCAAATTATATGGCAGCAGGACGGAGCTCCTGCTCACAATGTGGTTCAGGTAACAGAACTTCTTAATAATAAATATGATTTATGGATTGGAAGGCACGGTCCAATACATTGACCACCAACAGTCCTGATCTCTCCCCGTTGGATCCATTTTTGTGGGGTTATTTAAAGAATAAAACATACTATAATAGATGTCACACTTCAGAATAACTTACTCAAAAATACTAACAGAGATTCGAGAATTAAACTATTTTAATCCACAGTTTATAGTAGATGCGATTAGACATAAATTGAAAAACAATATTCAGGATTGCTTTAATAACGGTGGTAGCTGGGTCAAATAACTTATTTGTTTATGATACCTAATTATGTAATTTCAAATTAAATGATTTTTTTAAAAATGTTGTTTTTTTTTAACAATAGAATTAACTTCCTAACTATTTAATTTTATCAAATTTAACAGAGTTTATTGCGGTGACAATGACTGTAATATTTGTTGTTTTGTTTAATAATATAGGTTTTTTATCAAAGCCCACTTCGCGTAACTAGCTAAGACGCAAGAGGTCTAAATAATAAAAAATTCAATTCTAAAAATTTACATATTGCAAAAACGGTTAATGCACACATAGGCAAACTATATATTTTTGAAATCAGAAAAAAATTCTCTATTGTAATAGGTTAAAATATATAGGGCATTGCATTAAAAATAAGAAAGTTGATGTTCATTTGTCAACTTGTCGTTTATTATTTGTTTCTTTTCTTAGCAAATCCTAGCGGTTCAGATAAAACCATAAAACTCTTGTATTTAACTTTTTTAAATATTCCTAAAGATAACACGTGTACACCCCATTCAAAATATAGCCAAAAACCCTGTACTAAACAAATATATTTAAAATAATTGGTTAAAATAATTGGATTCGGATTTAGTTTTCCTCAAAACATATATATGATTTTTTTGAGACCTTGGATTCGAATTCAGCATCCTCAAAAACTTACACATGAATTTTTTCAGATTTTTCTAGCCATTTTCTCTTAATTTGATCTTCAAATGACCTTAAAGGTGTGGTCATAGAGGTCAACCGACCTTAGATTCGAATTTAGCATCCTCAAAAACTTACACATGAATTTTTCAGATTTTTTCAGCCATTTTCTCTTAATTTGACCTTCAAATGACCTAATATATATAGCCCACTAGGTGCGGTCGGTGGCACAGAACTTTCATTTTTTTGTGTGCCTGTGTAATTATTGGTAAAATTATATCGCACATACCAAAAAAGAAGAATTAAAAATTCTTGCGTGAAAGTTATATTTAAACCTGTTATTTTTACTCTTGGTTTCAAACGTAGTGATAGTGACGAAATCTCAGATAACTCTTTTTGTCCGAGGTTCAATGAATACCTAGTACTATTTTTTTATAAAATAATTTTGTCGCAAATTACTATTCCAATATAAAAATATGTAGATTTTATTTTAAAAAGAATTTTATCTACCACTGGAATATCCTTATATCCGCACCTTAAAACTAAAATTAACTACTTGTATTCTTGTCTTCTAGTAAAATAAACCAAATAATCTTATTTTAAAAATATGTAAGTTTAAATCTTAAAATGTACGCTAATATATACAGATTTTATTAAATATTAAAAATGTCAGTCAACGTACGACTTTCCGTGGGTATTGACTCAGTTTGTCTCAACCTCGCCATCTCATGTTTCTTTGTACTTGTGAACTTATTGTTATGACCATAATAAATATTTCAAATTAAATTTAACCTCAACTTAGCCACAAAGGCAGAAAGCTCACGCAGCTTCGGAAATAGATCCGAGGTGTCAAGAATAACAAAATTACGTTTATGCGAATGTGGTTCTTTTGTTGATTAACTTTGTTACAGAGCATATATTATAGTACTGGGAATTGTATAGTAAGGGAAATCGTAACTGTCGGTGAGATTGTTAAAAATAAAGTACTTTTTCGCATGAACAAATATAAATCAAAGAAACAATAAATTGTTTCAAAGCCGTAAATGTTTTAGTAGTTTTAACAGCGCTCACGAAAATCATCGTTATTTAAGAAATACTATACCATTAAATATTGGTCTTTAAGTAATAGAATATTTATTTATGTTACTAGTTTATCATATAGTACACAACTGATATACACTGTATTAAAAAAGTCCCGGACCCCCTTAATAATTCGTGAACGCGCCCTGTTATCAAAAAGTGTCCCAAAGAAAAATTATGGATCTCTTCAGATCTACATCAGGAAGATAACTTTGCATATACAGGAGGCATCACAACAGTAGTAGAGACCAAAGTTACCTTTTTTTAAATGGAATGGTATATTTTTTTATGTATTTTCCGATTCTATGCAAAATTTTAACACAACTTCATGTAACATATGCTATACCTAACTTCAACAGATTAAAAGATACAATGGTTTAAAAAATTATTATGTAAAATTTATTATAAATAAAACATGCAAATACTAACTCATAAAAAAGAAACGATACAAAAAAAGTATTTAAACAATAAACCTATTTAATTAAATGTTGAAAATGGCCCCCTTGAACGGTTTGACAATGTGCCAAATTGTAGTTAAAAGCATTTGCTACGTTTTCTAACATGTCAGGGGTTATCAATTCACATTCTGCTCTAATTCTGTCTTGTAATGTGTTAATATTTTCCGGCTTTGTCACATAAACTTTATTTTTTAAATGCTCCCAGAGAAAGTAGTCTGGGGGTGTATGATCAGGGCTTCTTGCTGGCCATTCAATTTCACCTCTTCCGCCAATCCAAGGATTTGGAAAAGTCGTATCTAAGAATCTTCCTACATTAAATCCAAAATGAGGAGGTGCGCCATCCTGTTGAAACCATATTTGATGAAAATTAGCATTAGCATGTCTTCTTATTTCTGGTACTATCTGATTTTCCAGCAAATCCAGATATCGGGTGGAATTTAAATTATCCTCAATAAAAAATGGTCCTATTATCCTTTTACCAAATATACCTGCCCAAAAATTTACCTTTTCAGGATACTGGGTATGTGTTTCACGCATCCAGTGCGGATTTTCATCTGACCAAAATCTGTAATTATGTCGATTCACTGTGCCATTCAGCATAAACGTTGATTCATCAGAAAAAACAATGTTTTTAAAAATTTTCTTCAAATTTTTGCATCATAATATCACAAAATTCTAAGCGGCGCGGCGGTCAAAATCACCTTTAAATAATTCCTGTACTAAGGTGATTTTATAAAGATGAAACTTATTGCTTTTTAGGACATTTCGAACCGATATAAAACTAGCGTCTGACTGGTTGGCAACTAGGCGTAATGATAAATTTGGGTCTTCAACAAAATGTTGTAGTATTTCTAGACTTTTTTGATCATTGCTTACGGCTTTTGGCCTCCCTGTTCGTTGACGGTCTTTGCAACTTTCAGTTGTTCAAATCTCCGAATTGTTCTTATCACTGTAGATTTCGAAATTAATGTGTGGTCTTGAAATGTTGCATTGAAAAGGTTTTGGGTTTGTTGGTAAAATTGCTTGCGATCTCCGAATCCTCGAATCATAAGAAGTGTGATTCTTTCTTTCTCAGAAAGTGACATACTTATTAAAATATAATTAAAACTGATTTATAAATTAATTCAAGTGTTTAATAAGACAATAATTATGAGTAATCTGACACTTACAGATGTCATAAATAAGCAAAAAAGTAATGAAATTACTCAACAGGTAAAAACGTTTAAAAAGTAACTAATAACAGTTTTATTGATAAAGTACTTTTTTAAACCATTGTATCTGTTAATCTGTTAAAGTTAGGTCTAGCATATGTTTCATAAAGTTGTGTTAAAATTTTGCATAGAATCGGAAAATACATAAAAAAATATACCATATCATTTAAAAAAAGGTAACTTTGGTCTCTACTACTGTTGTGATTCCTCCTGTATATGCAAAGTTATCTTCCTAATGTAGACCTGAAAGAGATCTATAATTTGAATCTATAAACTGATTCTCAGGTCATGAAGACCACCTAGGAAATGGGGAGGCTACACTAGCTAAACAGGCTCAAATAATGAAATGGTAGGACTGGAACCATTTTGGTTGTCTTTGTCTCTTTAAAATATCCATTAAAAACAGGGAGAACTGAGAATTTTGCAGCTGGCGGTTACAACATCAGGGTACTGGCAGACAAAATAGTTCATTAATTGATTTTCGCCGAAGATTACCTCCAACTTGCTGTCCACTTACGAGACATTGTTGGCTAAATAAGAACATGGTACCCTATGCGGGTTCTGTTAAGAGGAACAAAAAATACCAGAGCGTGGGGGTGTTAATATGAGGCACTATGCAATTTCAGATTTGTAAGGCTCAGCGAGGATAAGTTAAATGTAAAAAGGTAAATAAAAAGAAACCAGTTATAGAATCTACATGAAAAAACATTGACTCATCGTATTCGTAAAAATTTAAAGTTTCAATTGAGACAATATTATCATATTTATATAAAATTTAAAGGCAGAATTATGCAGAACAACTAAATTAAGATAATAAAAATCAAGACATTTGTGTGAAAACATGCAAATCATTTTAAAAATATTAGGCATGCGTAAAACAAATCACTGTTAATTCGGTTAATTATTTTAAAAAGAAACGTTTATTTTATTTTATGTGTGAAAATTAAAAATCGACGCAAAAATCGGCGCACACGATTAAAAAATTATTAATAAGTTAAGAAAGGTAAAAGTTGGTTGTCTTCTTAACTTTACTTAATTGAACTTAATTTTTAATTTGGGTGTATAATTGAAACCACCTAATTTGTATCTCTTCTTGTGTTACTTTAACTTGTTTTAACTTAACTTAATTTTTCTGTATAACCCCAACTTAAGTATCCCCATTTACATCAACACTAAATTGGTAAAAAAAAACAGAATGGCAAAAACCAAAAGAAAACCTTGAAACTTGCCATTTTTATAGAATTTTAGCCATTTTAGAAGGCCGATCTTTACGTACCTTCTTTGTTGTGGTTAGTGAGTTTGTTGCAGTGAGGAAGGATTAACAGGTCTTACTCCATTTTATATTATTTCAATATATTAAAACTTAAAATATGTAGTTCTTGTATATAATATGTGGTCTGTAAAAAAAATGCGAAAAGTGTTCTCTTTTCGCATTTTACTGCTAAGTAAATTTGACTTTCTATAGCTCTGTTAAAAGCAGTCGCGTGCCGAAAATAGACACTATCAGGGCCGCCGCCAGAAAAAATGTAGAGGGGGTCAAAAAGTTTAAGTCAATTTACTAGTCTAGAATTAATTGAATTAAAAACACATATACCACAACTTTAATTCTAAATAATAATCATATAAATTTCTAGGTAATATTGTAAAATTTAAGGATTTAGACGGGGGGGATCGACGGACACCCCCTGACCCCTCCCTGCCGGCGGCCATGGATACTATCTACATATCAGTGGCGTAGCGTGCCTGCGTATAAAAATTTGTTTGGGGGCCCCTATGAAGGGTAAAGATTTTTCGCAAAAGAAAAAAAAAAGTGTTTGTATAAAATTAAAAGAAATATTTATTTATCAGAATTATCTATCTGTCACTTTTTCCAAAATTTTTACAAACAATTCAAAATAAATATACCCTCTCCTTGCCTTTTTTTGGCAAACTGATTTATTAAATCATTTATAGCTGATGATGACTTTAGTTTTTCTAAAGTTTCTGCCTCGAAGTTCTTAGGTAATTTTTTATTAGTTTTAATTTTGAAAAACTTCTTTTAGCAGTTGCGGTTGTAACTGGAAGGGTCAAGAATAAAAAGCATGCTGTTATTACCTCCGGAAAACTGGATGCAAGACTATTGAATTTTATCAGCAATAATTCAATAAGTTCCTTAATGGAATGAATTTTTTGAATTTCAGATTGTAAGCATGTTTTTAGAGCCTTTATTTGGTCATAAAGATTAACTGATATATCTTTACTGTATTTAGCCGACAGTGTTCCGGAAGCGTTGAATATCTCACCTTTTGAAGAAGGAGATATAAGGAGTTTCACAGGTTGTAATATTCCGAAAATACTACTAAAGTCGCAAAGGCTCTAAATCTTTGTTCAGTTTGGGAAATTAATATATCTAAACGGGTCTAAATTTTTTTTTTTTTAAAAACAGTTATTACTCCCCACTCTTTTGCTAAATATTTGGACTCATTCAGCAAACTATTGAATGAATTTTGTTGTCTTAATTCGCACAGTCTATTCAAAGGATTACTTAATAAAATACTAGTTTTCTGTGAGTTTTAAGTAAGTTAAGTTCTCTACGTTCATCTTTTTTATTTGAAATTAAATTTAGTGGGTACGAAGTTTTCATCTCTTAACATTGCCCAGCGTTTTATACTATTGCCAAAAAAAGTATACATTTTTTCTAAATTATCGAAAAAAATCGATACTTCACGAACATGTCTCGCAGCATCGTTTAAAACTAAATTTAATGCGTGCGCAGCACAATGAACAAAATCGGCCTTCGGAGCATGCTCTTTTATCAGGGTTTGTAATCCTCTATAAACACCCGACATAACATTTGCTCCATGGTAACCCTGTCCTCTACATTTCGTCAAATCAATACCATATTCTTTAATTGTATTTAAAATTTTAGTTTTAAAATTTGGGAAGTTTTTAATAATTTTTGCTTACGCACGTTGGGGCCCCCGGGGGCCCGTATAATTGATACGGCAGATACGGCGGTAGCTACGCCCCTGCTACATATAAATAATTTACCAGTCATTAACTGTCTTCTATTGACGACCTTTTTCACACATTACGAATGCATTAAAATCAGTGTACAAAAAATTCACAAATTATCTAGATAATCTAGTTTTTACAAAATACATTTAATAAAATCTTTTCTTCGAATCTCGCTTCGGTGTGAATAAAACTTATCGACAAAAATGTGACAATTTCAATATATTTTCTACCAGAACGACTATTATTTCTTCGAACACCACATCTTGCTATATGAGGCAAGATGGGATACCAACGGTGTTTTTACAAGTAATGGCACGAAACAATTTGTCAAAGAACATAAAGATTTTTATTGTAAATTAGTGCTGAAGCGATTCTTGCAGAATTGAAATGGTGGATTTAGTTTTAATATCCTTAATGACTCCAGGAAATATAAGACATAAGGTGTCATACGTACGGGGGTACATTGTAAATGTTTTAAAATTAAATTAACATAAAAATTTAGAGCCAAGATTCACAGCACGCGTGATCAGTAAAGCGGCGATTGTTAATTGTGAATATTTCAATTTCAAATTAACCGACCAAATACACTGCTCAAAAAAATTAACGGAACACTTTTTAATAAACTTGCAAAAATTAGCTTGTGTGTTAAAGAAGTAAAAATGATATTTTTATGATAGATAAACATTTTATTTTAGTTAGGGGATATAATTAACCCAAATTTTTGCTCGCCACTCAAAGTAAATTTATGTTTAAAAAACCCCAGTACAAAAAAAAAAAGTGTTTGTGATAATATCCACATTTAGATTTTATACTTCAGTAGGCTTCGACATTTTTACTAGGCAACGGTATGAAGTTTGATTTTTTTGAATTCATTGCCTGTCAAAATGAGAGATCTTAGCGAAAAAATAGCTCGTATTGTAGCGTTAATTGAAAATGGTGTTAAAATCCAACAAGTCGCAAAAAATTTCAAGGGCAGTCCTTCAGTCATCAAGCGTGTGTATGATCGCTATAGGGCGACTGGAAAACAAACGATTAGCAGGAAAAGGGGGGGGAAAGCGGAAAACCACACGAATTGCAGACCGTTATTTAGTATTGTCTGCTTTACGTAGACGAACATCTACTGAAAAACCCCCTCCAAAATGCACTTAGGGCGGTTTTTTTAGGTAACCTTTTTGACCAGACAGTTAGAAAAGATTACGAAGGTTTTTTTTAAAAAACCAAGGAAACCGGTACAAAAACCTGTTTTAACGGAGCTCATAAAACTAATCGATTAAATTTTGCTGGGATCATTTGAAAGGCATTTTAGTTTTTGGGGAGACCTGTATTTTTTCAGATAAATCAAGATTCCGTCTAACCCGTTGTGAGGGGGTCGGGTACCCTGTAAGACGTCCCAATGAACGTTACTCTACTGCCACTGTGCAAGAAGTACCAAAGTTTTGGGAAAATGGTTCGGTAATGGTCTGGGGGGGAAAAATTTTGGGAAAAAAAAAAGGGAACCTTGGTGAACCGGAAACCCAAACAGCTGCCAGATATGTTGATATGGTTTTTTGTTTTTCCTCTTTAGGGAAATTTTTAAAGAAAAGGGCCCCATCTGCTGCCATTACTAGGGATTTTCTGAGATGAAATTCGAAGAAAATTTGGGGGCCCGCTTTTAAACCCTCCTTTAATCCTATTAACATCTATGGGACATGCTGGACAGCCCTATTTTGGGGTCAAAATCCCCCACAAACTCTTCAAAAATTTTGCAGAAGCCCTAGTTGAAGAAGGGGCATATACCAAAAGGAAGATATTCGTCGGCTTGTTCGAAGTATCCCCAAAGGGGGATGCCAAGAAGTAATTCGCGCTGCTGGAGGACATCGCGATACTAAACACCATAACAATCAAAAAACCCACAGTACCCATAAAAACTTTTGGTTTTTCACTTTTTTTTTTTACCTTTTTTATTTTGTAAGTTTTTCTTAGGAATAAATGATTAATCAATTGACACTTTTTTTGATTTATTGAAAGAAAATTTTTCTCTTAAAAATTTTAAAAACTTGATCTACTGTAATTAACCCCAAAAGTTACAAATGGACTAAGAGGTGTTCCGTTAATTTTTTAGGCAGTGTAATTTAAGTCAAGTTTGTTAAAAATATATTTTTTCAGCAATAGTTTATTTATGGGTAATATTGACATATACAAAATAATTTATTAATAGCTCTTATTAATGCATTCTATTAATAAACGAATATAGTATAGGCATCTAAATAGACACTACAGTACTATTTAAGTATTTTACTTAAAGTAAAATAAAGTACTTGAAGTAAATAAAAGTACTGAAGTAAAAGTAGTTTAACTTGACTAGCATTTTTTTCAATAACATCAAGTTAATAAATATATATATATATATATATATATATATATATATATATATATATATATATATATATATATATATATATATATATATGTATACATGTATATATAATAAGAGAGTCTAATAGAATACCTAAACATATTATGACAAGTTCTTATAGATATAGACCACGAGATACAGGACGCCCCTGGAAAATCGTTTTTGTTTAAATAACTTTAAAAATACTAGGCGTAATTTTATATTTTTTTAATATGATGGTTACTAGATAAGTCCTTTTAAAATGAACCCATTAAATCATATTTGGCTTATTTATTTTACAAGGACGCACTAGCTCTGACACAATTATAGCAATTTTTTTAACACCCTGTATAATAAAGGCTCAACAATATTATTTTTGGATAGCTTTAACCTTATACTAAAGGTATTGTTGATTGACATCGATAAAATCTACTGTTTACGAGAAATAAAATATCATGTTTGGTAATTTTTTTTACATTATACGGAGTGTTTTCTAATTGTACGTCAATATTTAAGAAGGCAATTTTTGGGTCCATTTAAAAAAAAATCATATGAACCTATATCCTAAACGTCTTAACTTTTGAAATACAGGGTGGTAAAATTTTCAAAAATAAATGTATTATTTATTATTAATATCTGTAATACCACCCTAGATATTTAATAAAATTTAGCATAAATGTACTATGTATCAAGAAGCATTTTTAGTGTACCAATTCTGTACGAACGCCACTGGTGGCAATAAAAAAAAATGTAGTGCAGTAAAAAATGCTTCTTAATACATAGTGATTGATTGATTGATTGATTGATTGCTAAAATAAATACACAAGTTGAGGTTTTGTCCGCCTCGACAATGTAGCCTACAGGGCTTGTTGTATCTCTTGTGTATTTGTTTCAGTTAAAAAGGTTTGACACCTTAGACAGGTGTAGTAGCCCTTTTACTGTTCTTTTCTGGTCTCCAGCCTCCTGGTGGTTAGTGTCCACCATGAGGATTTGATTTGTTCTCCAGTATGTAAGTGCAGGGCACTCATATATGATGTGAGAGGCTGTCTCTTCCTCTTCGTCACATAGTCTGCAAATGGGTTCCTCTCTATAGATTCCCATAGTGTGCATATGTTTTCTTAGAGTGCAGTGCCCGGTTATTAATCCTGTCACTATTCTAATCTGATTTCCTATTTAGTTTTAGTAATTCCCTTGTCAATGTTTTCGATGGTGAGTCCAACATTGATTTACTGTGATGTTGCCTTGGAATGTGGTTCCAGTATGACTGATGTTGTGTTTGAATCCACCGAGTCGTAGCAGCTGAACCGAGGCTTTTGGTATTCTAAAAACAGGTTCAGGACCCACCAACATTGCTGCGGAGCCTCGCCTGTCCAGGAGTCTGCATTTTCATTGCCCTGTATTCCTGTGTCCTGGCAGCCAGGAAAGTGTAACTTTGTTGTGGTTAGCCATGTTTAGGCATGCAGACAGTTCCAAACCAACCTTGAGTTGACTTTTTGGGATACTTAGCTTTTTATGGCCGCTTGACTATCAGAAGATAGTAATGTCCCTGCCCTTATATCTCCTCCTCAAGTTCTCTCGCAGACAAAGTTCAATGGCATATATTTCCGCCTGGAAAATAGTGGCATATTTCCCCAGGGAAGCATAAGCATTAAACCTGGGGGTCATACCATGTATTCCTGCGCCGGCTCCATTGTCAGTCTTGGATCCATCGGTATACCAAACCAAATTTCGAGACTGACCAGGAGATCGCTCACTACCGCCCCAGGTAAGCTGGGTTTTGTATGGTCTGTGTGTATTTATCCGTTTTGGCATTGTATCACTGCTCATCTCAAATATTGGGTTTGTGATACTGCTCGTTATTCTGGTGTGTCCTAGGGCAGGCCCAGAGCACCAGTTGCCGTTACATTTCAGCCTGTATGCCCCAATCCTTGCCTCCGCCTTAATTATTAATACATAGTACATTTATGCCAAATATTATTAAAATATCTGAAGTGGCATTACAGATATTAATAATAAATGATTTATTTTTGAAAACTTTACCACCCCGTATCTCAAAAGTTAGGACATATGTTTATATAAAGTTTTCCCCTTTAAATGGACCCAAAAATTGCGTTCCTTATTATTGACGTACAATTAGAAAACACCCTGTATAATGTTAAAAAATTTACCAACCATGAAATTTTATTTCTCGTTAACAGTTGATTTTATTGATGTCAATCAGGAATACCTTTTTTTAGTTTAAGGTTAAAGCTATTCAAAAATAATATTGTTGAGCCTTTATCATACAGGGTGTTAACAAAATTGCTATTATTCTTTCAGAGCTAGTCCGTCCCTGGCAAACTAAATAAGCCAAATGTGATTTTTAATGGGTTCATTTTTAGAAGCTTATTTAGTAACCTTCATAATAAAAAAAATATTAAATTACACCTGATATTTAAAAAGTTATTTAAACAATAACGATATTCAGGTAGTGATGAGCAAAAGCAGACCAAGACCAAGACCGGGCTAGTCTTGGTCTTGGTCTTGTCTTGCAAGCCTGGTCTTGGTCTTGGTCTTGCAAGCCAAAGAAGATCTTGTTCTTGGTCTTGGTCTTGCACCACCCGGTCTTGGTCTTGGTCTTGGTCTTGGTCTTGCTGCAAGAGTCTTGCTGGTCTTGCTTTTGGTAGTAATTATTTATACTAAGCAATGTTAAATAAAATATATTTTTAGTACCTAAAAATAAATTAAGATAGGAACTATATTTTGTGCTTTCAAATTTTTAAAATATACAAATTTTAACCTTACACATACATTTAAATTATTTGATTAAGCATATTTTTAATGTAGAGGTTTATTTATTTATAGCGCTTTATTTTTTAGTTGAATTGGGACCCAACCTGCTTTTTTATACATTAAGTAACATATAGAAACATTTAAGTAATAAAAATTATTTAAATTTTCTTTGAAAAAACATACAAAATTAAAGCAAATATAAAACGGTGTAGAGTGTGAGAGCAGAAAAGAAAGACTTAAAAACTAACCAGATGTGACGTGAAATTTCCGTTAGAATGATTCTGATACGAAACACACAGGTTTCTGATTTAAAAAAAAAAAAGTTATTCAAGGAACTTTTCAGTTCATATGAACTTTTCTCCTCAAATTAGTCAAACATTTGCCGTGCAAGTTTGTTCAAATACGTTATAAACATTATACATTTACAAAGGTTTCTCAATAGTGTGACCAAAGCTCGAGATCTCCTCTTATGATAGTGAAAATCTGAACATAAAAAATTATAGAAAAAAAGGGCGTAAATGTAAAATTATTTTCATCCTAGAATTTTCGAAGAATCCACTGCCACTTAAAGAAAACTCCTTATTTTTAACTTTTAACCTAAAATTACAAAATTAATGGAGAAAAAACCATTAAAAAAATCGCCATCTTGTAAATTATGCTGGAAATTGTTGAACTGTCACAAAAGAACAATGTCGACGTAGATTAAATATTAAATATCATTTTCGGTTTTGACAAAAATTACGTCATCATTCTTTTGGTATTGTTTGGACTTTTCCATCTAAACCAGAAGTGATATTTAAAATCCATTGATAAAAGAACTTCTATGATATGGCAAGTATATTTTTATTAATCCATCACATTTATATCTTAGTTTTTAGATGTAATCTTATAGTGCCGTTCTTACAGTGTGGAACAAAAATAATGTATTATTGGATTTTGGAAATTTTGATTCACTCTGTAAAAAAGCAGCAATACTAGATAGCTAATTTAACATCAGAAATATAAAAGTAATTTTTTAGCTTCTATAACTTGTGTACCCCTTTTATCTGTCGTGAACGGTTCGTATCGAGCTTTGTCGGACCTTTCAGTCACCATCCTAAATATTTTTGAAACATGTTATTGAATGTACTCGTTATCGTCGTTAGAGATCTGTATAAAAGAACAAAGTAATCGATTTAATTATTATTTTATAAAAAAAAA
Organism: Listronotus oregonensis; assembly: GCA_019359885.1. NCBI lineage: Eukaryota > Metazoa > Arthropoda > Insecta > Coleoptera > Curculionidae > Listronotus > Listronotus oregonensis. Next base: position 11,799 of record JAHBCN010008724.1, on the reverse strand, counting down.
ACCTGTTACTTATTAAATAATCGCCTTTTTTGTCAGTTCTTGACAATTTTTTTTTTGTCATGTCTGTATAAAATACCTCTATATATTGAATATGAACATTGAAATTTATAATATTAAAAAAAAATCGCATAAGTGCAAGAGTCTTGCAGGTCGGTCTTGGTCTTGCGTAGTCTTGCACTCCTCGGTCTTGGTCTTGCATACCCCGGTCTTGGTCTTGGTCTTGCAAGCAAAAAGGCAGTCTTGGTCTTGGTCTTGGTCTTGGTCTTGCTGCAAGACCAAGACCAGACCAAGACCGGTCTCGCTCATCACTATATTCAGGGGCGGCCGTTATGTACCTGTATCTCGTAAGGGGAGGTCATAGGGAAAAAGTTTATGGGAACTTGTCATAATATTTTTAGGTTTTATTAGATTCTGAGAGATTGCCCACATATTCTGGGACACCCTGTATATATAGGGAAAATACATATGTAAAATAATGCATGGTTTTACGTTAAACAGTATTTTTAATTTTGCACATGACGTAAAATAAAGCGTTTTTTGACCCTATAAAAGTTCTACTTAATTTTTAATTAACGTTCTATAAATATTTAACCATGTTATTGTTTGGTCGTCTAGACTTTATTATCTATTATTAACTTTTTAAATTAAAATCTTTAGTCACGAAAAGAATTGCTCTAGTTACAATAAAGTTTTAAAACACGGGATTTCGTGTGAATCTCCCCACATTTTTAATCAAACTCCTTCGCCTTGCAGGAATGAAACTGAAACATTTTCAACTTTATTTGACTTAAAAGTTTTATTCTAACTTTTACGATTTAAAGCTTAATTGGCTAAATCTGTTGAAAATGATTTTTGCAATTCCAACTAAAAGAATTATATTTGAGATAATGTCTGTTGTTAACGATTAAGTTTTAAATACGAATGTCGCTTCAATTTACCGGTTGAAAATCTTATTTTGCTTCGTCTCCATAAAAATGAAAAAATATTTTTAATTGCAGATAACACTACAATGATGTAACCCAATCTTCTCTGATAGTCAAGCGGCCATAAAAGCTTTGGCATCTCAACAAGTCAACTCAAGGTTGGTTTGGAACTGTCTGCAATGCCTCCTAAACCTGGCTAACCACAACAAAGTTATACTTTCCTGGGTGCCAGGACACAGGGGAATACAGGGCAATGAAAATGCAGACTCCCTGGCCAGGCGAGGCTCCGCAGCAATGTTTGTGGGTCCTGAACCTGTTTTTGGAATACCAAAAGCCTCGGTTCGTGGCTACATGACTCGGTGGATTCAAACACAACATCAGTCATACTGGAACCACATTCCAAGGCAAAATCACACTAAATCAATGTTGGACTCACCATCGAAAGCATTGACAAGTGAACTACTAAAACTAAATAGGAATCAGATTAGAATAGTGACAGGATTAATAACCGGACACTGCACCCTAAGAAAACATATGCACACTATGGGCATCTATAGAGAAGAACCCATTTGCAGACTATGTGACGAAGAGGAAGAGACAGCCTCTCACATCATATATGAGTGCCCTGCACTTACATACTGGAGAACAAATCAAAACCTCATGGTGGACACTAACCACCAGGAGGCTGGAGACCAGAAAAGAACAGTAAAAGGGCTACTACACCTGTCTAAGGTATCAAACCTTTTTAACTGAAACAAATACACAAGAGATACAACAAGCCCTGTAGGCTGCAGTGTCGAGGCGGACAAAACCTCAACTTGTGTATTTAGTTTATCAATCAATCAATCAATCAACCCAAGGGATGTTGTTAATGTAAGAATAGAGAATATTCTTTAATCAAACAATATTTCAACATACAGGGTAATAAGGAAGCTATGTTAATTTAACAATGATGGCCTTTGCCGCGTTCAAACACCGTTTCTCGCTATAGGCAAAGTTAAGGACGCCGGATACGGTCGGTAACCGGATAGTTGACCGCCAGCGAATATCGTGTGCCGTTGAGTGTGGTTTGCATTCCACGTTAAACTGTAGGTCTTGACTGAATCACATTACCCAGACGTTAATTGGAAGTAGTTTAAAGGTCATAGTTATTTGTATAAAGTCTGTGGTGGCACTACCGCGTTTTCTAAGAGATGATAAAATTACAATGTCTGCATATGTCGGTACTTAGACAAGGTTGACAAAACTGCGAAAGAATGGGTTAAACGTCTAGAAACCCAGGATCCATAGTACCCAGTACCTAGGTTTTAAACAACCCTCTGTGGACAGTTATTAAAATAAATGGAAAAAACAAAGGATATAATAGGGGTTTTCTAAGGCATGTTATAACAGGATTCTTAGGTAGACAACTTACAGGTATATTGGCATACGAAGATATATAGTTATAACGAGATTTACATCTTTAAATAAATAAATTAGCCAAATTACTTCTAATATCTTTTGCTTTGTATATTATTTTTTTAACTGCTTAATTATTCGGAAAATAGTTTTTGACCCCAAAAATTAAACGTTTAAATCTTGGCAATAATATGTTTAAGAAAAAAGTCTGCAGTACACCTAAACATACTCTTTTAAATGTTAAGGATTAAAATAATTCTTTCGGGTTGACACTATGAATATTGGAAAGAGCTTGTGACATGATATCTCCTGAGGAGAAAATACTTACAGTATCTTTTTAACGAATTTTATTTGTTTCTGTAGCTTTATCTGCAAGTACCTTTTACAAATTAGCAACTTTTTTATATTCCTTAGGCCACTAAGATATTTTCCTTTTAAATTACTAAAATATTTTAATACTTCCCAACCATGATTAGTAACATCGACCTTATATATATATATATATATATATATATATATATATATATATATATATATATATATATATATATATATATATATATATATATATATATATGGTTGTAAATAATAGTAATTAAATTAAAATAGGGAAAACTGCTACTTTCTTTCGTCCAATTTTTTGATGCAGGAATGTATACGATCTTTTCTTAAACCTTTTTTTTTATAATAAATAATGTTAAATTTTTTGGCGTAGTTTTATTAATACCAAACCAGTATATTATTTATTTATGACTTAAAATCGTTAAAGATCGAAGTAGGGGCGGCGTTGGCTATTAGTTTTTTTTTTTTCTTGGGACAGTCCACGAAGGCTGATGCCTAAGTACTAACGTACCGTGGGTGTCTTCAGTGTGGTGAGAGGGAGTTTGTTCACACGGGACTTAAATTTTTGGAGATTGGGAGGAGAAGGAAAAACTTCTGCGGGCAGCAGGTTCCATAGTCTTGACACTCTAGGAATAAAGGAACGAAGAAAGCGGGGAGTTCGGGGTCTCTCTAACTGAACTGTAAAAGGATGCATAAAAGTTCACTACGTGTTGCTCTGTTGGGGGCTGCCAGAGAAGGAATAATACTGGCCAATTCCTCTGAGCAGAAGCCGTGAAAATACCTATAGAAGAGCGACAGATCCCCTACAGCTCGACGATGGGCAAGAAGAGGAAGCCTTTCTGTGAGCGTTGGATCATTAATAAGACGAACAGAGATATCTGCATTGACCTGCGCTTGTTTTCAAAATCAGAATTACACGGTGGCTTAAGAAATTGAATACTAGAGTGGAGGGTACTATCGTCAGCAAAACTATGAATGAGATTGATTGTGAAAGAGAAGATCGTTAATGTGTAGAAGAAACAGCGTGGGTGCCAGCACTGAGCCCTGGGACACCCCAGCATTAATTTGGTAGAAGCTGGAGGAATGACCATCTACACTAACTGATATACGTCGATTAGAAAGGAAACTGGAAAGCCAAGAGCAAAGCTTAGGTGGAAGACCGTAAGAAGGAAGTTTGTTAAGAAGACCATCATGCCAGACCTGATCGAAAGCTTTGGATATGTCAAGAGCAACGATTTGGGATTCATCAAGAAACTCAAGGGACTTGTTCCAGTTGTGTGAGACAAAGGTAAGAGAAGATCAGCTGTGGATCTACTGTGAGAATCCATATTGTCTATCATGTAAGATCTTATGTTTTTCCAGATACTTTAAGATTTGGAATTAATGATTTTTCCATTACCTTGCAAACAACTGAAAGAAGAGATATAGGTCTATAGTTAGAAGGAGACTTTTGGACCCTTTTTTGGGGACAGGTTGCACACGTGCAGCTTTCCAACTCTCCGGAAAATGCCCATGTCGTAGAGATTCGAAAGAGGCGAGTTAAGATGGGTGCAAGCTCGGGAGCACATTTTTAAGATGATTGCTGGTATGCCATCCAGCCCAAACGATTTTTAGTATTAAAAGAAGAAAGAATACGCTTGATCTGTTTGACTTTAAAAATTATATCGACATTTTATGAGAAACAGGGACAACTGTTGGAAGAGGAAGATTAATAGGAGGATCAAGCGTAGAATTGGCAGCAAATTGTTTGGCAAATAGTTCGGCTTTTCCTTTGGAGGTAGAGACAATTCCATCTTCAGAGATTAGGGGTGGAAAAGAATTTGTGCAAAAGTTCTGACTAATATTTTTGGCAAAGGACCAAAAAGCTTTACTGCCATTTGAGCAAGAGAGAACTTTATCTTTTATTCGATTGTTAAAACGGTCTTTTGCATCTGAGATGGTCTGATTATACTGATTTCTTGCTTCGATGCTAGCCTGTCGATTTTCGGGACTGGGGTTTTGAAGAAACTTTTTGTGGGCTTGAAGTTTTAAAAGTCTGGCTTTGTCACAGGATTTGGAAAACCACGGTTTGTGATTTGAAGTTATGGGGTTCTTTTTAGTGTGGGGAATATAGGTCTCAATGCCTAGTTGAATTGTTTCGGTAATTTGTTTACATATTTCTGAAGGATCGTGAGTTGAAAAGCAGGTAGGATTCCAAGGGTAGCTGGCAAAGAAATCTCTTAGACCATCCCAGTCGGCCGAATTGTAGTGCCAGATGGTTCGTGGCGGCATGCTTTCAGTTGCCTCAAAATGAGTGGAGTATGATACGGTGACCAAACCATGGTCAGAGCGACCAAGGGGAGCAGTTACTGATGCTTGATAGAGTTCGGGGGTGGAAGTAAGAAAGAGATCTAGGGGGTTAGAATTATGGGTGGGAGCCCTAGGAAAGTAGGTAGGTTCCATAATTAGATTGGTGAGCGAGTTGCTGATTGCGAAATTTTTTGCTGCTCTGCCTTGTGAATCAGTTTTTGTGGAGCCTAGCCAATCCTTATTATGAACATTAAAATTCCCGAGGACGATTACTTCGGCCAATGGAAACTGGGAAATAATATTGTCGATTTTTATTGAAAGGAAATCAAAGAACTCGTTGTAGGAATTGTCAGACGGGGACCGGTATATACAGCAGATGAATTTAGTAGAAGATCTGAAAGTAAGTTTAAGCCAAAGAATATTAGGCCTACCCGATTCGAGGTTAGAAACACTAACACAAGCCAGGTCGTTGCGAACGTAAGCACAAACGCCGCCATGGGGTCGAAAAGATGAAATGAGTTCATAACCTGGGAAAAGGAGGTGGTTGGTTGCTGTTTTGGGACTTATTTGGGTTTCGGTAAGAAATAGTATGTGGGGTTTGGAGGATTGAAGATAATGGTGAACAGAGTTCACGTTAGAGTTAAGCCCACATATATTTGTAAACGATATCAGAGTTTTCGATTGGTGGCCCCCAAATGACCCTCGCCCGGAGAACCGAATGAAGGGGTATTTTACCTCCGGATAACTTTACGTTCGGGTGTGCCATCATCATTATTTCCAAATTTTAGTAGAGTGGAAAAAAAAGAGAAAGGAAAAGAAAAAGAAAGAAGAGGAAGAAGGAAAACTAAAAGAGAAAGAAGGAGGAGGAAGAAGGAAAACTGACTCACCGCCCAGAACTCGAAACATACTATGACTTCACGAGTCCTTTAAAGGGCAAGTGGGGTGGTACCGCCTCAGGCGAGGAAAGCTCCTCTACCACCTACTAGTTAACTTATCGCAACAATTTAAAAAGTAATTTTATTACAAAATTACTGTTTCAGTTGTTATTATTATTTGCAGTTGATGGACATTTTTAAAAAATAAGCCCTGATAGTGAAGGTGATGATACAGAAAAAAACATTATGTTTTTTCAGAGTGAATATGGACACATATAGAAAAAAAAGCTGATTGAGCTAAAACTTAAAAACCCTTATTGCTTTGTAGTGATTGTTTTGCTGACTGCGTCAATAATGAATTTTCGTTTTCTTTCCTCTGGAGAAAAGTAAATACATTTCGTATTTAGGGAGAATAAGTAGTATTTTTTCCCCAAACGAGAAAAATAGCATTTTTCGAAAAAGTGAAAGATAATTTATTCCTGCCTTATATATTTGGCAAAAATCTTCTGATATTTTATTAAACAATGATATTAGCAGCGTGGGTTTGGTAAATAAAAAAAATAAACATTTTCAGTAAAATACAATCAAATCCGAACAATAACCTATTACATAATATATTTCAATAACAATACCACCCCATTATTCGTCTTTCATAACAGTCAGAAACATCTTAAATGTCAATCATTCAATGTACCGATTTTAGAATATATCTATACCAGAAGGTTAAGAACATTGTTTTGCCAGTATGTGAACAAATTATTTTTGTAAATGCAATATAAAAGTGCATACATGTGTTAGTTGGAAATTTGTTCCAACTGAAAAAAGAATAACATGAATGTACAAAAAAGTTCATATACATTTTTTGATATCGGCTTCCTAAAGGGTAGTAACAAAAAAATAGCTGCCAAATCTGACGTGTTACGATCGTTTCTGCCGATATCAAAAAAAAAAAATTGTAAGACTCTTATTGTTCGCAATAACATTTTACATTTTAAAATTTTATTTTTGGAACTTGCGGGATCGATTCGTCGACATTCTTATACATTAAGTGACATAAAAAATGCAACACCCAAAATTATGTTTTAAATTTTGATAAAAACTGTAAACATTTACGCTAAAATTTTTAATGCATTCCGAGCAGTATTTTTTGGAGATGTTTACTTAGTATTCAGTGATTTTTCTGTGTTTGGTTTCATTTTTTTATTGCATTATCATGTCTAGAGATTCGCAGACGCGGTAGTTTCACCTAACTTATCGAGTTTGAGAGGGGTCGAATATCTAGGTTACGTGAAGCCGGATTTTCTTTTAGAGAAATTGCTAATCGGGTAAATCGAAACAAAGCTACTATAATGAGATGAATGATAATAATAGAAATGTTAAAAGTGGTTCCAAGAAGGCCGAAATCGACGAGTTAAAGGTCCTGGATGACAAAGACCGACTACAGAGCGACAGGATCGTTATTTGAGGCAACTAGCACTTATTGTTAGAGATCGATGTTCCACAACAAGAGCAGTTGCAAACCAGTGGTTTGATGCTGTCGGAAGGGCAATAAAATGAGGACAGTTTAATCGCCGAATAAGGTCTTTTGAACTGTTTTCATACCGTCTCCATCTTGTACTACCTCTGACCCCACAGCATCTTTTTTTAAACTGAAAAGAAGCTTAAATCTTTAAATCATTAACGTATTTTCCTAAATCCTACCATAAAGTTTGATTACTAAAAACGCAAGGCCACAGAATAGTTTCTTCAAATCCTAATCCTAATAATCTTAAGTGAGCATCGAAACAAGAAGCCGATACAGTTATTAAATTATCGGAAAGAATAAAAATTAAAAGTATTTGGCAAAAAAATAAACATGACAGGAAGTACGGACTCCGTCACAAAAGACTCACAGCGGATCTTGATTTACTTGTTTACCCATGACTGAAACAACTTCAAATTTTTCTTTCGTGTCTTTTTCGATATATTAAATAACAAAATGTTACTTAAAAGATAAACCATATTATATTTACATTGATAATTTTCTTTCAGTGTATGCTAAAAATTTGAAGTAAGGTAATTCCGAACATCGCGAAACTATTACGTATGTCCAAACATTGGAATTCCAAAAAAAAGTTTTTAGAACTTCTTTAGGAGACAGCCTGTATTTGAAAAATCAAGAAAAAAGAACAGCCGTAAACGCAATTTAAAAGGAAAAACTTTTTTACTCATGATACTGTCACAAACTACAAGACTTGACAGGTGTCATCCTGTTGCGATCGTTTAGAATGCCGATATCAGAAATTTCATATAGTGCGGAATCTGAATTAGAAGCAAACTTTAACCACCTGTCCACCGGTTGAAAAGCAGCATTTTTCCGCACGCAATTTAGTTTGGAAAGTGTCACTTTTCCGCACTAGGAAAATTCCTTTTCGCACAGTGGGAAAAGTAACCCCTTGCAAATTTCCCACTTAAACAGGTATTTAAAATGTTTTTAATTCTGAAGTTTGATTTAGTATAATTCTATTATTGGCATAGTATTCTTTTATTTGTACAAATTAGGTGTAAAATCAACGATATATTCACTAAAAATTAATATCGTTTTAAAAACATTGTCCTGGTATATATTAAACTTGCTTGTCAGATGTTAAGTTTTGACCGGTGCCGGTGTCCATATTATAAAAGATCAAACTCATTAAAAGTCATCGATAATTAAAAGTGTCTTTAGTACATTCTGATCAGTATCATCGATTTTGAATAAAAAACGTTTCCCATGGAGTCTTCTGACGAGGAATTACCTGAATCCATTCTCAAAGCAGCCGAAATAGCAAATTTAGATTTGTTGCCGTCCAAGTCGAGACACAGGTACGAAAAAGAATATACAGTATTTACAAGCTGGTGCGCGAAAAAAATAAAAAGTATGAAAGAAGAAGTTTTTATGGCATATTTCGCGGAACTTGCTAAAACATGTAAACCCAATACCTTATGGTCAAGGTATTTCATGTTAAAAAGTATCATTAAGATTGAAAAGAACATGGATTTAAGCAAATATTTCAAAGTTACATCATTTTTGAAGAAGCAAAATGTGGAATTTAGACCCAAGAAGACCAAAATTTTCTCGAAAGATGAAATAGCTAAATTTATTAATGATGCTCCAAATAATGTCTATCTAGCCATGAAGGTAGCTACAATTTTCGGACTAGCTGGTGCGTGTCGTTGAGAAGAATTGATGAAAATTAGCATTGATGATATTGACGATAAGGGGAATCTTTTAATTGTAAATATTCCAGACTCCAAAAACCATTCTAGCTGAAGTTTTGTCATTTCCAAACAAATTGAAAATGGAAAATATCTAGCTTTGTATAGAAAGTATTCCAGTTTACGAAAGCCCGAAACACCACACAGAAGATTTTTTGTTAATTACAAAAAATTGGCTTGTACTGTCCAGTGCATAGGAATAAATACTTTTGGCAAGATGCCCTCTGAAATAGCTGCCTATTTACGTCTTCCAAACCCAGAACTTTACACGGGACATAGCTTTCGCCGTTTCTCAGCTACAATGTTAGCTAATTCTGGTGAAGGCATAACGAATATTAAAAGACTTGGAGGTTGGAAGTCACCATCTGTTGCAGAAGGCTACCTAGAAAGCTCTACAAGTTTCAAGAAGGACTTATCAAACAAAATATTATCCCAAAATTCATCTACCTTTGAACACAGCAAAACGCACTCAAGGCCCATTGTACCGTCTTCTAGCAGCAACAATGTGTCTCTGTAACCTGTAACGACGACCGGTTCAATTGCGCCTCAACGGCAATCTCCAACTCCGCAACTTACCCACAACAACTTGCCTTTGCGATTCATTTGCAAAATGCTACCAACTGTTCTTTTACGATTAATGTTGTTAGTAATAATAAGTAGTAATGGTAAAAATAAATATTATCTGTTGGTTATTTAGTTTGACTCTTTTCACACACTCGTAGAAAAATGTTGTACCTAACACGTACGGAAAGTGTCCTTTCCACCCTTGACGGCGTGTAACTGCCGTCGCGTGCGGAAAAGTATCACTTTCCGCACTTGTTATGTAAATAACTATTTTATCAAATAGACAATGTAAACAAATGTATTGCGAATGGGTTTCCTAAAAAATTAGGCCAAGGCTATGAATAATTTGTTTTTTTATTTTTTTTTTATTTTAAAACTCTCTGTATAATATCAATTCTTATTTTTTAATTCTAGGTGACAGCACTGATATACCACATCAATTAGTTTAAACGACAATTTTTTTAGACAACCCATTTGATAAATAATATTTTTCATCCGATATGCAGATGGGTAAAGGTCGTCCCAAATTTGGATAATAATGAGTATAATTTATATACAGGGTGTGTAATAAAGACGTTTATTTTATTTATTTTGTTTGTACCCCTTTAGCCCAAATTTTTAGCATGTATTGAAGAAACATTATCCATGTAAATAAAATGTTTTTTTAGGTATTTTTTTTTAATTTAATATTTTGCAAACGAAACAGAAGAAAAAAATATTGGACAGTTATGTATAACTTGACGTGCGCATTAATAATACTTTTTAAAAAGGTTCCAAATTTTATGAATTACTTGTTTGCAGACCCTGGCAAGCCGGAAAATAGTGGCAACTTTTATTGAACGGTATAAATCATCAGGTACCCCATTCATAAATATCAACATACACACTCCTGTGTTTATTCATTTGGATGAACTCTTTTGGGGAAACCATTTTTCTATTTAAACATGTAAATGTGAGCTTACTAAAAAAGCCTTTTTTTTAAACATACGAAACCAGTAGCATAGAATCTGTGTTTTTTTTCCTTTTCCGTATGTTTCGTCGTTAATCAGATCCAATTGATAAGCTTTACATTTGTTGCCAGGGCCGTATTTAGGCGGTGGCAAAATGGTCGCCCGCCAAGGGCGCAGCTACCTAGGTGGGCGCAAAATCGGCAATAATTTTTTTCTCATCAGTACCGTAGTCATATTATTATTTTTTTTTATTGCCAAAATTAATTAAATTAATGAATTACAACCAAATAATTTTATCACAAATTTTTAACTTAGATATTTAATTTAATTGACCTGGACACAAAAATAAAAAAGTGGTTAGTTGTGGTTAGTTGTGGTTACCCTTAAAATGTTTAGTAAATTGCAAAACACTGCTAAAAATGGCTAAAATTTGCAAAAAATTGCAATTATGAAAACGAAATTTGTTTTATTAAACTTGATGTTTTCTATATATATATATATATATATATATATATATATATATATATATATATATATATATATATATATATATATATATATATATATATATATATATATATATAATATATATATAAAAATATATATATATATATATATTTTTAATACGATGAATCCAAATCCGAAGTCCGTTTGTTAAAATTATAAGTAAATTGCGAAAAACTGATAAAAATGGCTTAAAATTGGAATAATTGCAGTTATAAAAATGAAAAAAAAATTAAAGAAGATTAAGTATGTTTCTTATGCATTTCGATACGCCGAATCCAAATCCGAAGTCCGTTTGGCCGTACAAGTCCAAATTTTTAGTAAATTGCTGAAAAGCGCTGAAAATGCTAAAAATTGCGAACAATTGCAGTTATAAAATGATAAAAAATTATTACACAATATCAAGTATGTTTCTTAATTATTTTACTTTACTGCTTTCCTTATGTAGTTTTACTTAAAATTTTAAATTATACGGCTAAATGGACTATATATTTGGATGTAACGTATTTAAATACGTAAAAAACATACCTAATCTTGTTTTTTCTTCATTTTCAAAACTGCAAATTTTCCCAATTTTGAGTCTTATTAGCAGTTTTTCGCAACTCAAATTTTAAAGGATATACGTAGCGTATTAAATTACATAGGAAACATATTTGATCGAGTTTAATGAAAAATTTTTCGTTTTTATAAGTGCAATGTTTTCAATTTTTAGCCATT